>NMUG010002466.1:0-15967 GCA_002855965.1 Monotropa hypopitys | reverse complement strand
ATGAACAATTACTTTTTCATCACATCAATGATTTAGATTGCAGAGTCTAGCCAAGTGTTCATTGTAATTATATTGATCCATTTGGTCCAATACCAGCTCAAACCACCAAACTCTTCACCCCTGACACTAACATTGCAAATCACCAACTAACCCCAGATACGGACGGTTAGTCTTCAGCGACAGAGAACAAGGGTACTAACCGGAAAATCACATGGGCAATATAACTATCCAACAAGGACGGGTTAGAATTTCGTGCTAGAAGCCATACTTTGGCCAAACAAGATATTATCAGTTCTGTTCTTGTAGATTGGATGTTGACAATGTTGACAAACCAAACGCGAAAATGAGACAGCCGGCAAACACCGTATCAGGGAAAGCAACTCCCCTACCATTTCAGTAGGGAAGGCACCATGCTTCAATCATTTCTGTGGATTCTACGAGTACTTTTCAATTACCTCTCTCCGTGATGATCCCGGCAATCGTCTTCTGCTCCCCAGGTTTCACCACAACCAAGGCTCCAACGTTGTGTTGCGTCATCTGCAATGCATAAAATTTATGTGCTCTTAACATCAAATGCTTGTCAGATAAGCAAGAATAGACACAAAATAACATCACCGAATCTGTTCATCCCATCTTGTTCATTAGAAAATGGACATATATATGCATAAAAGAATATAAATAACACATTTCTGCATATAACAGAATAAAAGAAAGAGTTTTACACACCGATTTCACAGCATCATAAACAGTGTCTTCTGTAGCACACCAAAGCCAGGAGCCATCGGCGCTTTTGCCTTTGTCCTTCAAGACGTCAGCAATGGTGGTGCTTTCAAAACCATGCTCTTCAATGCAAGCAGAAGCAACAGACTCATAGCGAGGAAACAGAAGAGGGCGCACTACTGGGTTCACCAAACGAATGTGTTGCAGGACTGCATTCTTCAGGACACTACCGTGTGACAACACTTTCTGGATTCCTCCCAACATTTTTCTTTCACCTGCTTTAAGAAAATGGTCAAAGGGCAATGAAATTGTTCTACGTTCGCCTACTAATGTTTTCCAATAAAAGAAGCAAGAGGCCGGGGTACACAATAACTGTTCGAAATTCCAATACGCCTACTATGAAATGCATGCAAAAATGCTGTCAAATTCCAAAAAAAATATTAAAAGTAATGCTACATACCATGAAAACTATCATGAAAATTAACCAGAAAGCGGCAATGAATGGTCAGGATTCACTTAAGTATTTTCATGATATGTAGCATTTTTGAAATATTAAACACAAATGAAATCGGTATTCAAACTCTTGAGACGAATTAAACACAACAAATGTGTTGGGAATGGGATCCGAATTAACTTTGAGTGTGTTTTAAAGAAAAACCTACAGTCAATAATTAATCAGTCAAACTATTTGTATTAGATTTTATTTGGAATTTCTGGATGGTTGTTTTGAGTATCCTTTTTACAAATTCTACCAACATTTCTTAAATAGAAATACCACTTTGAGAAAGCACTAGAGATGTTTTTATATTCGTGAAAACCATTTCCGGTCAAAATTAATAGGTTATGAAATCAACGAGTCTCGTTTTATATTCAGCACCCGACGTAGTGGTAAAGCTGTTATGGGTTAAATTCTCGAAAACAACCTCTCTGCTCGTACATCAACACTTCTCCAAATCCCGTATATGCGGGGCACTGGATTGCCCTTTTTAAACGCTTTCTAAACCAATTTGGATACACTATTACAAAAATCCAACTCTTTCTCATGTAAAAATAACCTACAAAACAAGCCTTCAGACCACCCCACAGACAAGGCGACGTAATAAGCACGAGGTAGAACTTGTAAAAGAAAAAAGAGAAAGTGAGACAATATAAAGAGAATAAGAATTGTATTGAATGGTGTGATTTGTTTACATGAGGGATACCCTGTTTATACACTTGGTCTAAGAAGAATGTTTCTCAAGTTTCAAATATTGGACAAATACACAAATGTACAAATCATATATACACTAACAGCCCCCTCAAACTCAAGATGGGAAAATGGAGATCAACTTGAGTTTAAAAACTAGATCTTAAAATCGCCCAGAAGGATACGCTTTGGTAAAGATATCAACAGTTTGATCGCCAGAAGAAACTGATAATAGTCCAATGATGCCACAAGTGAGATGACGATGCGCAAAGTGGCAGTCAATTTCAATGTGTTTTGTGCATTTATAGAAGATATCATTGTGAGCAATCTGGATATCACTTTGATTATCACAACTAATGATAGTAGTAGTAAAATGATTGACCCATAACTTCACGTAACCAAAGAAGTTCTTGAGTTGCATAAGCAAGAGCACGCGATATTCAGCTTCTGTATTCGATCGAGTAATAACAGTTTGTTTCTTGCTGTGCTAAGAAATAAGGGAATCACCAAGGAAAAAGAAATATGCAGTGGTGGATCGACGATCAGTGGAGTCACTTGCTCAATCTGCATATAAGTAGGCACGAAGCTCAAGTGAAGAATGAGCAGAGAAATGAAGACCACGAAACAGGGTCTCCTTGATGTACCTAAGAATGCGAAGAACTACGACATAGTGAGGTAAACGAGGAGTAGAGAGAAACTGGCTGACTATATGGACGACATATGCAATATCAGGTCATAACTATGAGATAAACAAGACTCCCAACCAGTTATCGATATAAAGTAGGATCATTGAGAGGTGTGTCATTCATAGGTGTAAGCTTAGAGTTGGGCTCAAGTGGAGTGGTATAGGTCTTGGAGTCTGTGAGTCTTACACGAGTGAGAAGATCAGAAGCATACTTACCTGATAAAGATAGTATCCCGTAGAACTAGAAGTGATCTCGAGTCCCAGAAAGTAATTGAGCTTCCCAAAATCTTTCATCTCGATATGCTGACTGAGATATGTCTTGAGATATGAGATACCCGCCAAGTCATTCCCTGTAATAATCATGTCACTCACATAGAAGAGCAAAAGTATAGTGCCCCGATCTATTTTTCGGATAAATAGGATAGAATCTTAAGGACTGGAAGTGAACCCCAAGTTTCCAATGATGGTGCTGAACGTGGAAAACTAAACCCGAGGAGCTTTCTTGAGGCCATAGAGAGCCTTGCGAAGTTTGCAGACTTGATGGGGACGGGTAGAATAACCAGGAGGAGGTCGTATATAGACTTCATCTGTAAGATCACCATTGAGGAATGTATTCTTTACATCCATCTGAAATAATTCTCAATGGCGAGCAGTAGCGACTACAATTAGGTTGCGAACTAAAGTGAGACGAGCAACTGGGGCAAACGTCTCTTCATAATCAATTTCATGCTCCTGTGTAAAACCTTTGGCTACGAGACAGGCCTTGTAGCGATCAATAGAACCATCATGGTGAGTTTTTATTTTGTAAACCTACTTGGATCCCATAGCATGCTTGCCACTAAGGAAATCTACTAAATTCCACGTGTGATTCTAATCTAGTGCCTTCAATTCATCATTCGTTGCATTCGTCCAAAGAGGATTGGAAATGAATTGTGAGAGAATAGTAGAAAACACAACATAATCACGAAGACAAACAAATGGGGTTTTGACACGGTCACTACATCTAAGGGGATCATGGGTTGGTGCATAACCATCAGACGGAGCAGAGAGGGATCATGAGTTGGTACAGAACCATTATAAGGAGTAGATGGTAAAGGTGGACAACTCAGATGAGGTTGACAGAATAGATGAAGTTATTGTATCTGTAGAAGTGGCAAGAGGAATTGACATGATTGTTGAATCTGAAAAAGGAGTAGTATCTATGTTAGGGATGTCAGGAAACAGATCGATAGAAGGATCAGTGAAGAAGGAAGGTGTACTAGAGAGGTGTAGATGAAATTGGGACATAATAGAGAACATTTTGTGTTCCTAGAAGACAACATGTCGGGACATACGAAGACGTTTGGAATAGGGATCCCAACATCTATAACCTTTATGTTCAATACCATAGCCCAATAAGCAACATAGATGGGCACGATATTCTAATTTGGTGCGCTTATGAGGCTGTAGTAAGACAAAACATGAAGAACCAAAGATTTTAAGAGTATTATATGTAGAAGGATAACCATAGAGACGTTCATAGGGTGATAGATTTGCAGTAAGGGGAGAAGGAACATGGTTTATTGTATAAACAACTGTGATAGCAGCTTCGCCCCAAAAACATTTAGGGCAAGATGCACTAATGAGAAGGGCGCAAAGAGTGTTTATGATGAGTCTATGTGTTTGCGCTTGGCACACCCATTTTGTTGCAAAGTGTCGGGGCATGAACGACAAGGAAGAGTGCCATTATGGCAAAGGAAACTGAGAACACGAGAATCTTTATATTCCATAGCATTGTCAACACGAAATACTTTGATATTATGGGAGAATTGATTTTTGACTATGTTTGCAAAATCAAAGTTGTGATATCTCTGACCGATTGTGAAATAAGTATATCCAAGTATAACGAGAGTAATCATCAACAAAGATGACATAGTATCTAGACCCCCACATAGTTGAGGTAGGAGAGGGTTCCGAAACATCAAAATGGATCAAGTCAAAAGGTTTATGAGAAATTGAATCAATTGTATTAAATGGTAATGCTGATTATTTGGCGAGTTGACAAGATAAACAATCAAAAGGCTCATTATTAACACACCCTAAGTGACCATTAGATACTACAGTTTGGAGACGACCAGTAGAGAAGCATGACCTAGGCGAGAATGTCAAAGGCCGAGGGAGGAGGTAGAGGATACAAATGCAATTGTCTAAAAGGATAGAGTTAGGCGAGAAGGAATGTGGAGATTGATGACCTCAAAGAGACGACCAACCTTATGGTCTGTCCCAACTATTTGTCCAGTCTTTGGATCCTGAACGTAACACCTAGAAGAAGAGAAGATGACATTTAGTCCAAGTTCACATAGTTGACCAATAGATATATAAGGTTTAAAGTGAGTTTGGGAATAAAATAGGTATCAAGAAGAGATGTGGAGATTATCCATATATGGTTGACCGACATATGTGAGCCATCGATAGTGTGAATCACAGGTGTATGATGAGCATGGTGTTGGGTAGAGAAAATAGAAGGATTAGAGGTCATGTGATTGCAACAGGCGGAATAAAAAAATCAGGATGAGATTCCTGGAGTGACTGACATAACAGTGGATAGTGAGGTACCAGACTAGGTAATGACCTGTTTGATGAGATCCTCCATAGTGTAAGAAACACTTAAAGAAGACATATTGGACCGACTGATGAAAGAATAAATAAGGCAATGATAGCTTGAGTGACGACTATAGAGAGGATAGCATAAGAAAATTTTCTAATGTGATGGATCCACTAATAGTGGCAATCACAGAACATACTCAACTCTTGATGGACCAGAATTATACAAGAATTATTTTTTATGTGAAAGATCCACTAATAGTAGCAGTCACAGAGCATACTCAACTCCTGATAGACTAAGGACGACTACAACAATAATGACTCTGATACCATATAAAAGAAAAGAGAGAAAGTGAGAATTCAAAGAGAATAAGAATTGTATTGAATGATGTGATTTGTTTACATGAGGGATACTCTATTTCTACACTTAATCTAAGGAGAATGTTTCTCAAGCTTCCAAAATGGAACAAATATACAAATGCACAAATCATATATACACTAACAGAACTCACCATTGAAACCCCACTTGCAAAGGGAGAAATTCACCCTTGAAAACCGTCTTGAAAGGGGAGGGTGCACAAATGTTTATATGCGTCCACACATTCCTCTTCCTATATGATGTGGGATCACAACAAACTACTCGCTCTACAGTCGATGCCCACGGTACAGTGCTCATCATCATCACCCCTTCTACGACGACTCGGACACGCGGCTTGCTCTGTTGATGGATTGCCCTTTTTTGAACAATTTCCGAACCGATTTGGATACACTATTACAAAAATCCAACTCTTTCTGTCCTATTTTTTTAAATCATAGATCGCATAAAAATAACCTACAAAACAAGCCTTGAGATCACCCCATCGATGAAGGAATGTAATAAGCACAAGTAGAACTCACCTTTGAAAACCTGCTTAAGGGGAGGAACTCACCCTTGAGAACCATTTTGCAAGGGGAGAGTGCACAAATGTTTATATACATCCACATATTCCTCTTCTTATACGATGCGGGATCACAACAACCCACACGCTCCGCAGTCGATGCCCACAACATGATGCTCGTCATCATCGCCCCTTCCGGGGCAACTCGAACGCAACATCCACGATGCTGTCCTCACTATCGTCGCCCCTTCCACAGCGACTCGGATCGATGACTGACTGATACCAATATAATAATTACTGAGTACAATTCATCCTTGAAAACCGACTTGCAAAGGGATAATGCACATATGCTTATATACGTTCGCACATCCCTCTTCCTAGACCATGTCGGATCACAACAGGCGATACCAAAGAGGGAAACGATCAATCACTGGACGCTTAAAGGAAAGTCAAGACCAGAATGAAAAACCGTCTATTACCATTATTCCAAGAATATTCTCAACTCTCAAGAAGTGTTTGTCATTCTCCTCCCCGTACCACTCGAATCATCAACCAAATAACGCTTCATACTAGGATCATCTTTCCCAATCAATTTGTCCACCATTTCCCAAACTATTTAGCCGAAAAATCAAGCCGCAAATAGTAATGAAAATCAAATCTATACACCTTTAATGCGGATATATATATATATATATATATGTAAACATGTAATAATCTCGCTTTCTCGAAATCCCTCCGGAAAGATCCATCGTCATACATGGAAACTAATTACTTTGTATACGTATATACGGCGATGTACACGCACATAAATACACACAGATGTATATATATGTTCAAGAACATCGTGAGGAAAATGAGGCTACCTGATCTAAGATCTCCACACAGTCCAGTATCAGAGAGAGCAGAGAGAGGAGAAATAGTGACGCAGCAAGTGTCTTGCTTTCCCGTATATAGACAGGCCTGTGGAGCGTATACACCACTCTTACTAGTACTATTTTGTCCAAAAGGACGATAAAAAGCGGGCCATGCTACTCAGCATGGGTCTTCTTTAGCATAAATTAAATTCTCTATTTTTGTGTATTTTTTGCCTTTTACCTAAATAAAAACTCAATTTTGGATTAAAAAGTCGCAACTTAGGGGTAATTTGATACGTTTATGTTTATTATTTTTTGTTTATTAAAAAATAAAAACAGAATCATATTTTTTTTAAATGTATACAAAAAAATGAAAACGTGTTTGGTAATATGTTAACACACATACACATAAAAAAGCACACACACATACACATAGACACATACAAAATATACACACGCATCAAGACACATATCAGCATGCACACACACCAAAACACACACACATGTGCCTCTCAAAATACACACATCAACGCACGCACGCACATACACATATACACACCCCAAGACACACATTAGCACGCATGCACATACATACACGGACACCCCAAAATACATATACACACTGCTCAAAAAACATATACACCTCAAATCATATACACATGCACACACACGTACACGTGCATGTGTTTTGGTGTGTGTGCTGATGTGTGTCTTGGTTTGTATGTATATTGATGTTCGTGTGTATATGTGTGTGTGTCGATGTGTTTGTGTGTTTATGTTTATGTGTGTGCGCTGATGTATATGTATGTGTCGATGTGTATGTGTTGATGTGTGTGTATTGATGTGTGTCTTGTTATTTGTGTGTTGATGTGTATGTGAGTGTGTTGATGTATGTATGATGATGTGTGTGTAACATCCCAAACCAATTACGCCGAAAATAAAATGCGGAAATAATTTTTTTCTTTCTTTTCTCAAACATCAATATCCTACGCAAAGTACCACCATCTGCTTCCCAATAAAGACACCAAATGAAAATAAGGAACAACAATCCCTCAAAACTCGAATAAGGAAGAACTACAGATCTTTATTACAAGGTTTGACTCAAACAAATACAACGCACCCACTACTATAAAACATCAAATTAATCCTCCTCAATAAATAATGACATAAAATTACAATAAGTACAAGAGAACCTTCTACTAAGGAGGCAAGACCACCCAAGAAACTAAATCCAAGCTGAACTCAAGTTATCCTCGATAATGCCTCATAGTGGACCGCTAAACCTGTCGCCTGATTTTCAAGTCAATGACAAAGAAATCAGAGTGTGAGATAAATAATTTCAAGTTACAAAGGAAAACATTTTCTTCTCAAAAGCTTGGGCTATAGCCCCTTTTTCTTGAAAACCATTTGGCCGAAGCCCCCCACCCCACCCCACCCCACCCAAAAAAAAAACTTAAAACTCTAGGCGAAAGCCCCTTTTTTAATACACCCTTGAAAACTCTAGGCCGAAACCCTTATTTTAAAATACCTCTAAGATTCTAGGTCGAAGCCCTCCTTTAAAACGTTTTGGCCGAAGCCCACCTTTAAAATGGATTCAATTTGTGATTTGGCCGTAGCCCACCTTTGATTGGTTTGATTTGACCGAAGCCCACCTTTATATTTAATTTCGCAAAATCCCACCTTTATATTTGAATAGGGATGTCCCTCTCACCGTATGAAAATTTTTTGTCGAATGCCCGAAGGTCACCTTTATATTGGAATTGGCTGAAGCCCACCGTTGGCATGATTTGGACGAAGCCCACCATTATTTGAATTGACTAAAGCCCACCGTTGGTATGATTTGGCTGAAGCCCACCTTTCTTTGAATTAAAAGAAACAAGGTACAATTGAAATACAGTACCTTAGACAATCACCTTTGTATCTTAGGAGGATGTCACTGTTATTTGTTTTCTGGTGGTCCTCAATTCACTATTTTTCTTTCTTGAGAACCAATATCAAATAGTTAACAATAATATCAAAATATGAAATGCTAAAGAGAACAACATGAATACAAGTCATGCCCACCACACACATACACACACACATTCCATAACCACCACATAATTATACACGTGAATTTTTTAAGGGGTTAGAGAATGCCCCTACACCTTAGAACGACTTGACATTCGTTTCCAACCATGATTACCACACTCTCCCACACTTATGCAAATTTGGAGGTAAATTATGAAATCTAATATCAATCCAAGACTATGCGAAATAATCCATTGCCACACCCAAAATCACCCATCACACACAAACCCCTTTTAATGACCACACAGATTCATAACCTAGATTCGATTAAGATTCTACATCGACAACCTATACAACACGTATTTATATTACAAACACATACTCCCCACCATTCACAACAAAATGATGATTCCGGAGGCTAGGGGAAAATCATCTCAACAAAGATTTTACGAACCCTCATGATCATGAACCCACCTACGCTAATCACACCATGGGAATACACATATCCAATCGATTTAACAAGACAACATGTCAATAATCACTTCCTAGGTGCAATATACACACCTATATACAATTTTGACAGACAAAATGCCAACCCCGACATCAAAATCAACATAGATCCCCAAGACACCCCCAAAACCCAAATCAAAATCAACAAAAATCGAAATACAACTTGGGGGATCGAAGGGAACCATTAACCGTACCTTGTAGAAGCATCTACGCACCTCAAGCTTTGCAAATCCAGCCTCGAATCAAACCCGGAACTCCAAACCACCATGGATCTCTCCATCTTTCTCTCTAACTCTCTCTACAGCTCTAAGGCCTCCCATGGAGGCCAAAATCGATTTTTGGACAACCCTAAATGATTTGGTGGCTTTACAAATGCATAAGGAAGTGAAAACCCGAAAAAGCTCTTCATTTAATGCACCTTCAGTGACCTTCGTCTGGAAAACCCTCACCCACGTCTGGACGATGACCTTCGCCCAGACGACCAACCACCATGGTCCGGACGACCAATGCTCAAAATTCGGGTAAAGTCCCTGATCACTCGTCTGGACGAGACCAATACATGGTCCGTATGAGCATACCTGGGACACCTCCAAACCTCACCAAAATGATTCCCAGCCTTCTAAACTCAATTCCAATCACTTCCCCATCATTTTAGATATCAAATTGGTATTCTAAGGTCATTCTACAATTTTCGAAGTACATCGCACCTTCGATTTCTTATTTTCCAAGGACTTATCCGATATCGGTCATCCCAACGATCACCACTTATAATTTCTAACCTTAAATTACATACGATTTACACCCTTTTTAATTTCCATGATCCTCAAAAATATTCTTAAAAGATTTTTTTGAGGGCCGAACTAAAGAAAGGTCAGAGCCACGATCTCCTCCGGGGGTCATTTAATGACTTATTATATAAGGTGCCTAGCGTATTTGAGGCATGGCATAGTTGTAATAAGGCTTTATAAGGAAGGGTAACATTGTAAAAGTGTTAAAAAATCTGATGTGAAGGGGAGGAGGGTTGCCCTAGCCCTCATTGTTTGTGTATGATTTGTGAGAAAGAGAGAGAGCATTATATATATATATATAGAGAGAGAAGAAGGCCATCTAGAAGCTTGAATCCTAGAGAGTTATCTTCCATAGAAGATCATCACCAAGTAAGTATCTCTCTTCCTTAATTTTATGATCAAATTCGTAGAGGTGAGTTGTAGATCTTAGTTTTTATATATTTTCAGATTTTGGTGTTCTTGGGGTAAAACCCCTTGGATTAGAGTCCTTTGTGATGTTTAATGGTTTGAGGGTTGGAGTATATTATGTGTTTGAGTTGAGGGTAATGTTATAATTGAGTGATTTTCGAAGTATGGGAGGTTAGAATCAAGTTTTGGGTGTTTTGGAGAAGAGAGGTTCACAAAATCGCCATTTGAGCAGTTGCAGTTCTGATGATTTCGTTCGAGCACAGTCTATTTCGCTCGAGCGACTAGGGATCCGCTCTAGCTATGTTTTGAGAGAAATGGATATTTTTGGATCACTGGTGTCGAGCAGGTAGTTTTTCTCGAGCATATGGTCGAGCGACCAATCTCGCTCGAACGAGAGGTCGAGCGAAATGCTAAGAATTTGGGTATTTGGAAGTTTTGATCAGAATTGAGCGGTGGTTGATCTTTAAAGTGTTATGGATATTATACAACAATTTAATTGGGATCTTGGGAGACTTATTGAGAGAGATTTGGAAGTCTTTGCGTGTTCAAGAGTTCTTAAGGAATTAAATTAACTATTGTTATTTCTTGAGCATAGAATCATTGTTAATTCATTAGTAATCTATCACAAGTAAGGCGGCGGATGCTCCATCGTATTGTAGAAGCATTTTGGCATCGTGGTGGTTAAGGTGAGTTTGGTAGATATGACACTTGATGTTATATATATATGCGAATATAGTTGCATTTCCTTAACAAGTGTATAATTGTTAGAAAACTTGATTAATGAAATGGAATTAAATGGAAATTGTTAGATGTATGGGTTATGTGTGAGAACGTGGTGTTGTATGTATGCATAAAGAAATTAAATGCAAAGAATGGTGAATAACCTATAATGAAGTACAAGAACATGTGAGTACAGTATTAGTATGATTCACTACGACAGTTATTGATAGCTATCTTGAGTATTCCTACCCCCTTGTGTAGTACTATGTAAATGGAATACTAAGTAAAAAGATAAAAAGAAAGATGTGTGGCGGTGACTATTGGAACGAATGTTCTTGCAGACCATGCGTGGAACGTGTGGTGATGGTTGTGATATTTTGATATACCGGTGGCCAGTGTGGGCAAATATTGACGTTAGTCAAATGGTATATCGGTGGCCAGTGTGGGTAAGGAACATCGGCCTAAAGCCTTGAATAATGTTCGGTGGCCAGTTTGGGCATATATTCGGCTTGTAGACATGATACTTATACCGGTGTTCAGTTTGGGCAAATATTCGGCATTGTGGGATAATGCAAGAGGTGATGTGGGACATTCCTCATTGATGAGAAAATATGTAATGGAATTTGGTCATGGTATGAATTTGCAAGACCTCGTAATATGAGATTGAAAATGTGGTCGGACGCGATTAAGAGATGAACGAATCATGACATCTTAATAGTCTTACGAGCCTAATCATCTAATAAAGAAAAAGAATGATTAATACTTAAGTATTGTGAGTGAATGCATGTATGGAACCCTATAGAGAAGAGGGAATCATTATAGCACTTTATTGCTAGAGTTATACATGTGGTATAGTTGAGAATAAAGAATAAGAAGTTTGAGTAAGTAAATACGGGTTTTGAGTATGCGTGTGTGGTAAGTTATGTATTGGTCACGTTTTATGTCATGGCATTTGAGACTAGTATACCTAATGATATATCCCTTGTGATTTCACATGTTAGTATGTGTATCAACAACATCTCTTTCAGACACTTTTTCTATTGTATATGATGGCGTATATTTTGTGCAAGTGGTACCTTGTGATACTTATTGTATTTCGTGCAGGTGGTACCTTATGCTACTTATAGTATTTTATGTAGGTGGTACCGTATATTGCTTATTGTATCTTGTGCAGGGGTACCTTGTGGTACTTGTTATATATTGTGCAACAGGTGGTATCGAGTGGTACTTGGTTTATATGTTGTACAGGTTGTACTTTGGGGTACTTGAATGGGCATTTATATATTCCTTATGCCATCTCTATTTTATTGTATATCACATTTATGCACAATTGTAGTATTGTACTTCGTTTTGGTTTATTTGAGTTTTAAGGTTTGTTAGCCATATGTATAACAATTCATATCTAACAAACTCCTAGATTTCCTTGCTTGTTATCTTTATTTTTTTGGTTGCATGGAAATTTGGATTGAGGATGCTTGGATCGGGTCTACTATAGCGCTTGGAGCTAGCCGTTATGTTTTGTTGGAGATATCTTGGAGGTTGGCAGGTTTTGGTGTCTAGTCGTTCCTTTATGCTATTGGGGTCGCAATAGTAGTATTTTAGTGAGCTTCTGTTTGGGGCTTACGAGATCTTTTGTATAGAGGCTTCCTTGTTATTTAGTCTTTTGTTGTGGTTTGTATTAAAGGTTTGCATCAGTTAGCACTTGTGTTTGAGAAATCAACATGGGTTGTTTTTATCTTATGTTTTCTAGCTTGTGATTAGTAGTCACTTAGAGATTTTGAAGAATTTTATTATTGTCAATTTCGATATATTCCTTTATTAAAGGTGTATTTGGATTGGGATGTTACGCATAGCCCTCGAACCAAAGGGTAGGCACCCACTTCGGCACCATGGACGTCTCTTCAACATCTACCGCCTGTGAGAATCTTACAGTCCCGGTTGCAGTGGCACCCGGAACGGCCATCCTCTCTTTGGCAAGCCTGGCCCTCTTCTAAACGCGAGCAGTGACCAACTCTTCTACCGTAGGGGCGACTCTAGGCCGAACAGTTGGCTTCTCTTTGGTAATAGTCACAATCGGCTCGACATCCATTGGGACATGGGCTGCGGCAAAGATTTCGGCAACAATGTCTTTCGCCTTTCTTCGGCTCCCCATTTCTTCTTCTTGGGCCTCTCCATAGGGTTCAGCCGAAGGCTGCCACGAATCAAGAGTGTGGATATACGAGGGAATATATCCGAGCAAGGTAGGCACCGAACGTCGGGCAGAACGAAGCTCAGACACCCGCTTGACCTTGTCTATGTCGGCACCAAGCTTCAGGGAACCAATAGTACCGACGTCTGCAAAAGAAAGCACAAGTTAGAAAATTTCACAAGACTGACTGACTAGAATTAAAGAAGCAAAGCTCACTTAGGGCATCGTGCTTAAATGGAACCCGCCACTACCCCGCCGAGTGATCAAATGCACCAAAGACAATCATGACGCCTTCAACATACTTGTCTAAATATGGCAGGTCGGCAATCAGGCCAACCTGATGCGGCCTCCTACCGAAGTAGTACTTGCAGGACTTCTTATTGAAGCCGATCATATAGCAGCCAAAGATATCTTTCAAGGAGAGACGATCTTTCTCTCCGAGGGTCTCATTCAATTGGACCACCCCCATTAGGACCCTAAAGACATTGACCGTCACTTGAGATGGTGTAAGGTTCATCTGGCCGAAGAACCGACTCAGTATAGAGTCGAAGGGGAACCGAACACCCCCTCCACTACGACACAAATGAGCATATGAATGTGCAATGACCCTAGTTCTATATCACCGACGAGGGCAAGAGAGATGTGTAAGTAATTCGGTATGTCAAACTCCTCCTTGAACTCCCGAACATCTGACTCTGAAGTTAGCATTTGGCGAAACTTGTTGGACCATTTCTTTGGTGCCATGATTTGGATCTGAAAGAAAACAAGCAGGGAGGCACCGTTAGTCGGTCCGGCACTAGCCCAAGTAGTAAAGCACGATAATGTTCTATAGTTGGGCATTCAGCCACCAGCCAACATTGGGCGGCGGAGCCACGTTGACAGGAAGAAGTTTGCTAGAATCCATGGAGCCAGAGCCTTCTGGCATCCACAGAGGCCCTGGGAGGTTAATCCCATGGCCATATCTGGAAGGTCGCTAAATTGACAAGAAAATCAAGAAAAATCAAAAGTATTCGCAAGGAAGAATAAGAAACTGCACCTAGATTTGAGTGTGGAAGGAAGAAAACTCGAGAAAAGTCTTACCAAAAATTGCCTTGATGGTTGTCCGAAATTGCCTGTGGTTGCCGGAAATCGTCAGAGTTCAGAAGAAAATTCAAATGGAATGAAGGCCAAGCCCTAGGGGCTATTTATAGCAAAGACACTAAGCGGGAAAATGCGTGACCGACCGACCAGACCAGCTGGTAAAATCAAAAGCAATAATTGCTGTATTTATGGAAAAGTGAACTGCCGCCGCCGAGTGGCCAACACGTGTGCACCATGACTTATATGCCACAGGGTTGACCAATGGCAATACGCCACGTGGACAACCATCCTGTCATTCCAGACGCGTGCTGGCCACCGGGGCTATCACCTGTTAATGTGATGCCTTGGCAGACACATTATCAACATAGAAGGTGACACATCACCACATTCAAAACGACGGTTAATAAAGTTGTCAGAGACCCAAGTTTCTAGGCAACTCAAGCAGTCCAACGCTCTCCCTCTTCGGCACCAACATGTCTCTATGGCTTCAGGTCAACCCCGCTTCGGCCAACATGCCTCGGCCAAAGGGGTTGAGGGGCTATTGTTGGGGGCCAAACCAAAAGAGAGGTCAGAGCCACAAACATCCTTCAAGAGGTCCAGATCACTAGGCAGAGGTCATGCGACCAAGAAAAGGAAGGACCGACGGAGGGAGTTCTCCGGGGCTCACTTTGGCACTGAAGGTTCACTACCCGGGAACAACACCCTACTGACGATGCGCAGTACCGAGGATGTCCCTTCGACCAGATAGGAAATCAGCCTCGACTGTAGGGAAGATTCCCTTGGGGGATATCATCCTGGATTCTTCGCACGTGGAAGACACATGCCTGATAGTGGAATCAGCTTTCTGGAATTCCCGCAGCATGTCAGACCACCTTTTTAGCTTTTCTGCAGCCCACTACTGTCAATAGGGATGGCAAGAAGACCCGTCCCGCTCATACCCGGCCCATTCCCCGGCCCATTGGGGAACAATTTTTGGGGATTTTTTCAGGGACGGGGACGAGGACAAAATTTTTAAAAAAATTCGGGGCCGGGCCGGGGATAGGGACATGTACATCCGGCCCGATCCCCGATTCGATCCCCGTCCCGTCCCCGCCCCATAAAATTATATTACACTTAGCCCCTTCAAATTATAAATTATAGTATGTTTAGCTTAGTATATATACCATTTGTTTTGATTTTTTGAGGATTGGGTTTTGAGAAAGTTTAATTTTGATTAGTTCACGCCAATTCAATTTTTTCTCTTAAGGTTGAAACTAGTGTTTAGGATGACACAGTAAAAATATATTTGTTGAATGAAGAGTACAAATTTGTACATTCACGACTCAATCAATTTTCACTATGTATTGAATGAAGAGTA
>NMUG010002465.1:0-15970 GCA_002855965.1 Monotropa hypopitys | reverse complement strand
TTGAGTGCCGCACAAAGGGCAAGGGGCAACTCCCAAATTGGGGGTTTTCACCTGACACAGCTCCAAAGAAGGGAAGCGATATTTGCACGAAAGTCGTCGCACCGCCAAACAAACCGCTGAAATAAAGGAGTGAATGCCAACAGGTGCATCACCAAGATTGGTCCTCTCTCGAACCGAATTTTGGGTACAAACGATAGCCAGATTGAATTTCCTTGTTGCCGCTGCGCAATTCTGATATTTACCGAAGACGGTATTGCCATTGACTCCTATCATGTCTTGAAGTCTACGCTCCACAGTTTACCATCGATAGAGTACTTCGAAGGAAAGTATCGCACGAGTATAGGACAGTCAACGGATAAGTCACAAAGAGACTATCATTCGACGGGGATTTCACGAATCGACCATACAAGAGACCAAAATCCAAATATGTCAATCCGTGAAGTACGAAGATCGCAATGAAAGAGTGCCAGTATCAATCAAGTCAAGTGCCACACAAAAGAGGAATAGGGACAACTCCCGATCGGGTGTGGACACTAAAGTTACCGCCGAGCCGAACACGGCTAAACCGAATAAGGCAGGGTGATTGCCGCGTAAGACGTTGCCATGAAGAGTTCACGATGAACTGAACCAAACTGAAAAGTGCTCCAACTGGATAGCATCTATTGCCACGCAAGGAGAAAACCGAAAGGAAACATGACCGTCCAAACACATGGCCGAATAAGAACCAGCTAAACGAGAACACAACCACACTGGTGTATTGCCGAGTCAAAGCGTTGCCAAATGGAATAAGACATTGCAGAACGTAGATGCGGGGTTAAATCGTACATTGCCGCACTGAGCACAAACTTGCCGTACTATCGGCGCCATGCCGCACAAGAACAGATCCGAAAGAACAAGGGATCATGATCACACGAGGTAGAGAATCAATAGGCCGACCTAGACAAGGCCGCACTGACGGAGCACTGCTGCGCGAGAACAAGTTGGACACAGCCAAGGAAGCGTTATAATACAGGATCGAGACCCAACTAACTGGATACCAGAGAATCACATTCGAGATTTGCTGTAACTGCACAGTGCATGTCATAGGGCAACGAAAAGCCAAGCGAAGAAATCTTTCCTAAAGGCTAGCACATGACCAACAACCAACTCGAGTCACAAGGAAGTTCAAACGGGCACGAGAAGAACAAGCAACTTCCAAGAAGCATCTGGTTGCCATGAAAACAACAACTCCAAACTTCAATCTGCAAACGCCTTCATCAAATCTCGAACGATTTTACCGACTACCAATCATCGCGAAACCACGTCCAGGCGAAAAGGATGCGCTACCGTCGCACTTACACTCATGTGATAACGAACAAAGGCGTGGGAAATCCCACTTCACAGGCAAACACAGGCAACTCAACCTCCTTAAAAGAAGGAAACCAGGAAAATCACAACTATGCCTCAAAGAGTTCATTAAATACTTGGAACAAGCGTAAATTCCTATAGACCAACAAGCCAATCTCACCACAATTTCCCGGAATTTGCATCATAAAACCACAAAGATCATGCCACCTACTCTCAAGGGGCTCAACAAAGTACTAAGAATCGCCGACTAGTGCCGGAACTTCCCAAGACAATTCTACTACACCATCATGAGACCGAGGTTCTTACCTATATAGCGACAAGGTAAAAGAGACCACTACGACCACCTCAAAGTTCTTCCGAAGGGTTTCAACCTATCACACATACCGACTCGACTCTAGCAATCCTAGAGGAGACCACAACAGCACGAAGACTACCAAAGAATGCATCGAATGTGTCAAAGGTAGGGATACCAAGATATCCAACAATTACAAGGCAACTGAACTTGCCATAAGGACCAACACTCGACTTCTCAAGGATGGAGGAACTCAACATCAATCTCTTAAGGCCCAACCTTTCTAGCTGCAAGTTTGCTGTACTCGTGCACCGGAAAGCGGTCTTTGGTTAGCACAGACCACACATAATCTCCCACATTGAGCTCCAACAAACGCCTTTTCTTGTCAGCCGCTTCTTTGTACCTGGCTGACGACTCCCGCAAATTCTGCTGCACCCGCTCATGTATCTCCTGCAAGTCAGTAATAAAATCACCAACCTTCTTATGCACCTTTGTCAAATCATCCACAGGTGCCAGATCAATGGGATCTCGAGGTTGGAATGCATAGTTAGCAAAGAAGGGACTGAATCCAGAACTGCGGTTTTCTGAACGATTAAAGGCAAACTCAGCTTGATACAATTTCTTGTCCCAAGACTTCAGGTTTTCTCCACCAAACATCACAACAAGTTTCCCAACGAACGGTTCACCATCTCGGTCTGGCCATCCGTTTGGGGATAGTAAGCACTGCTAAAGTCCAGCTTGGTGTTCGTCAACTTCCATAAGCATCTCCAAAAATGGCTAAGGAACTTGGAGTCTCGGTCAGACACGATGGACGTAGGTAGTCCATGAAGGCGATAGACCTCACGAAAGTATAACTGAGCGATATTGACAGCATCATTGGTCTTCTTGCACACAATGAAATGCACTATTTTTTGTCATCCTGTCCACCACCACAAAAATGGAATCACTGTCACGTTGTGTCCGTGGCAGTCCGAGAATAAGATCTATGCTCACACACGCCCATGGCCTTTCTGGTATAGGTAACGGCATGTATAACCCTGCATTTGTTGTCGTTCCTTTAGAAACTTGACATACCCTGCACCCCTCAACGAATTTGGCTGATTCACGCCGCATGGAAGGCCAATAGTAAGAATTGGCTAACAGCTGGTACGTCTTGTCCCTCCCCATATGCCCCTCATCATACAGCTCCTTGATAATTTTGAGACGCAAGCTACACGATGGAACACACAACTAGTTTCCCTTGAACAGAAACCCATCCTGCAACACATAATCCACCCTCTTTCCTTGTTGAACTTCATCAATGATGGGAGCAAAAATAGGGTCAGTCTTCAATGTCTCCTTGAAGGTGTCAAAACCAATTACCTCTGCACGTAATGTAGTGAGACAACAAGTTCGGCGGCTTAGTGCATCGGCCACCCTATTTTGGATCCCTGACTTGTGCTTGATAGAAAAAGTGAACTGTTGCAAATATGCAGCCCATCTCGCATGCCTTGCTGAAAGCTTGTCTTGATTATTGATATGCTTGAAGGCACCGTGGTCAGAAAACAAGACAAAATTACTTTGAGATAAGTAAGAATACCAGTGCTTGAGCGACTGAATGATGGCATAAAACTCCACATCATAAGTGCTGTAATTGGCCTTTGCTCCGTGCAGCTTCTCATTGAAATATGCTATTGGTCACCCTTCTTGGCTAAGGACAGCCCCCACACCAACCTTTGATGCATCACAAAGCAACTCAAATGGTCTCGAGAAATCGGGTAGAGATACAACATGAGCGGTTGTCAGCTTCCGCTTAATCTCCTCAAATGCTTTAGTTGCCGCTTCCGATCAACTAAACTGTCCAGCCCGCATGCAATCTGTGACCGGAGCCATAATGCTAATGAAATTGGGGATAAACCGCCGATAGAATGATATCAGTCCATGAAAACTGCGAACATCATGAATGTTCCTCGAGGTTGGCCAACTGCGAACAACCTCCACCTTAGACTCATCTATAGAGATGCCCTTATTAGACACCACATATCCAAGAAATAGCACACTGACTATCATAAACGAACACTTAGCCCGTGCAGCATTGAACATGGCCTCTTGCAATAAGCACAGAACCTGTCGAAGTTGCTGCAAATGTGTGGCACGATCCGGGCTATAAACTAAAATGTCATCAAAATATACCACAACAAATCTCCCAATATAAGGTCGAAAGAGCTGATTCATGATGCACATGAATGTGCTTGGAGCATTAGATAATCCGAACGGCATGACCAGCCACTTGTATAGACCCTCGCGTGTCTTGAATGCAGTTTCCACTCATCACCTTCTCGAATGCGGATTTTGTAACATCCCAAACTCCAAAACACACAAAAAATTTAAAATTTTAAAACTTCCTTGCTAAATAAAACCTCAAGTAATGTTAGCCAACACTAAATAAAAGAAACAAGTGTAATTTCAAATAAAACTCAACAATGCTCCAAATATTCATAAATCCCCAAAGCAGTAAGCATCAAACTGAAACTACTAACTACTACAAAATTTCCATTACCAGTCTCTGAAACAAAAAGGCAGTAACAGTCTACCAACAGTACTAAGAAGAGTATCAAGTCAAAAATCCTCCCAAGGGCAACCTCAGCCAAATAATCACATCCAAGCATCCATATACCTCCAGCCTTGTAGTGGACCGCTAACCTTGTGACCTATTTCCAAGCCAAAGACGAGGAAACATAGTGTGAATATGATATTTTCAACTTCCAAAACTCAAGTAATAGCTGTGACAGAAAATCATGAATATGAGCAGTTATGACTTTCATTCCAAAATGCATCTCATGCATGATACTTTACATATACTGGCCAAAGCACTTTTTCAAAAGATTTGAGCATCTCATGCCCTGAAAATAGCTACTACTATAGGTAGTAGTTCGTACGCCCCGCGCACATTCTGGGGTACGTCTCACGCACCCGTTGGACTTACGCTGGTTGTCAACAATTGGACTTACTCAAGTTGCCAATAACACCACGCGTCCCACGGAGGCAATGCATAATATATATATACATGCATATTATGCTTTCCATCTCTACTCATGCATTCATGTCGATGCATATCATTCTCATCATGCCATTATATCCATGCATATCATTCTCATCATGCATTTGTGTCTTTGCATATCATTCATATCATGTCATCATGTGCTAATACAACAACTATAACTGTTAACTTCTCATGCAAAAATAAACAGTTAACCAAATAACCTTGCAAATGTACAATCAAAAATACCATATCCTTACACTCACCAGCACCGTTCAAACCTTCTCTTTGCCCTTGAGTGAGGCCTCAATGCCTTCCTCGAGTGTCCCTGTCAAATTAAACTACAATTTTAGTCCACATTGCAAGTATTAGTTGATAAGCAAAGAGGAAATTATAAATCAATTCTTTAAATGCCTTAACGTACCAAGAATTTTCCTCATTGGACATTATTAAGTCATTTTTTTAACTTCCAAGGGCTTACCCAAATTTTCGGACATAACACCTCCCAACCGGTCGCCCAAAGTCTCCCAACCGGTCGCCCAATGCAGCCCGACCTCCAACCGTTCGCCCTGACTCCCCAACCGGTTGCGCCCCATCCAACCCAGCGCAACCGGTAGCCCAGAAAATCTCAACCGGTCGCACCCCCCTCTGATCCAAAATCTGCAGAACGTGATTTTTCGAACAAGAACGACTTCAACTTCGTCAAACCCAATTTATAAGCCTCAAAGCCTCAATTCATCACTGCTACAATGTTCCAAACATCTAGGGACTTAATGTGCACGACTTAGACTCATTTACAACCTTCCAATACAATCAAATCCCAAAAAATCAACCCTAACTTATGGATTTTCTCCAAAAAAACGAGATTAAGGAGAAAAACCTAGATCTAAACCCAATCCGAAGTGATACAAATATAAAAATTACATCACTAGATTCGTACTAACCTTTGGAGAATTATTGTAGAAGACTCTTTCTTCAATTGGCCACTAAATCAACCTCCACAATCCAATCTCCCAAGCTTTCTCTTGCCTCCTTTCCTTCTAATCTCTCTCTAACTCTCAAGCCACATTAAGTATAAAGAATTAGGTTAATTTTTCTTAACCCACATCAAATTTTTAGTTGGCTAGACCTAATTACCCTCCATACTTATCCCAAATCACCCTTGCGTGCCATTAATCCCTCATTTTTTATACTTATAATGAAAAATGTGTAAAATCTATTTTAATTCCATTAATTAATTAACTCTAGGCACTATAATTAAAATGGTGAATGTCATTCCCTTGATATCACCTTTGGTATTGATTTAAAACATTTAAAATTAATAATTAGACGAAACGGGTATTACAGATTTGATGATAGCCACTCTTCAAATCCAACTTGGCGAACACTGTCGCTTCGTTTAACTGGTCCAAAAGATCATCAAGTCGTGTAATAGGAAATCGGTACCAAACAATGATTTTGTTTATGGCTCGACTATCCACGCATATACGCCACGACCCATCTTTCTTGGGCGTCAACAACGCAGGAACAACACAAGGACTGAGGCTCTCCCGGATGTGCCCCTTGGACAGTAATTCCTCTACCTGATGTCGCAACTCCTCATGCTCTTTAGGACTCATGCGATAGTGTGGGCGGTTAGGCAAAGAAGCCCCTGACACCAAGTCAATTTGATGTTGAATGTCACGCAACGGTGGCAAACCATGGGGTAACTCCTCTTGGAAAACACTATCAAATTCATCAATCAATTCCCGCACATTGTCAGGAACTTCTGCATTCTGCTATTGTTCTTTGACCACCAATAAATATACTATCCCCGTATCAACCATTTCATCCACGAAGCACTGCATAGATAGTAAGTTAGGACTTTTCTCAGCTGCTTTCTTTGGCCCCTCCTCTTTACTGGGGCACAACATCACCTTCATGTTGTTAAACACAAAGCTGTACGTGTTTTTCTGGCCATCATGTTGGACTGCCATATCATATTGCCAAGGCCTTCCCAACAAGATGTGGCATGCATCCATGTCAACAACATCGCACCACAACCTGTCCCTATAATTTGAACCGATAGACAGTGAAATCAAACAGCGTTTAGTGCACCGGGCATGGGTTTACTCTTCCAAAAGACCACACAACAGAACATAGAGGCATACACTGATGCAGATTGGACAGGTTCGGTTATTGACAGTAGATCCACATCAGAATATTGAATTATGTAGGGGGGAAATATGGTCACATGGCAAAGCAAGAAATAGATTGTGGTTGCAAAGAGCAGTGTCAAGGCTGAATATAGGACTATAGATAACGGAATTTGTGAGATGCTATGGTTGAAGAGAATTCTTGAAGAGCTGCGGATGCCAGTGGAGATGCCAATGAAGTTGTATTGTGACAACAAAGCTGCCATAAGTATTTGTCAAAATCATGTACAACATGACCGTACGAAGCATGTAGAGATTGACAGACACTTCATAAAAGAAAAGATTGACAATGGAGTTATTTGCATGCCTTTTGTTCGTACTACTCAACAAATAGCTGACATCTTCATCAAAGGAATTTTCAAACATGTTTTTGAGCTCTTTGTAATCAAGTTGGGCATGATAGATTAGGAATAAATTAGGAAGTTCTATTTTCTGCAATTTGATTTGTTTCCTAGCCTAGAGATCTGCTGATCTAATTTGATTTTGATTTGCTGATTTTGTGGCCTTTGCTGATTTTGCCGTCTTCCTAATTTGGTGGCCTTTATTTACTATTTAATCTTGTAACCGTATCTCTTGATATTCAGTAAGTGTATATTCTTTTTCAAAAGCCTTCAGACTGTATGCTCAAGAACGCAAACTCTTTTGCAATTTCTCTCTAAAAAGATTTGTATCTCTTGTAATCCAAGAGAGATGCGAAGACACATATATATAAGCTACGATAAGGATCACCAGGTGTCGATTAGGATTGGACTTCTAGTGAAAATAGGAAAACCCAGTCCAACCTGGATTCTAATTCCTTATTCCATTAATTATAATTCATACCACTAAAGAGTTTTAATTGCAAATCCATGCTAATTCAAGAATTATATTTTCAAGTCCACGTTATCAAATATTTATTAATCTCCCACATTAAGATTACTGATACCCGTCAATTAAATTAAAATATAGACAATTATATTTAATTGACATCTTATATTTCCTTGAGACCTTCGACTTAACTTATTGGATATGTCGGATACTAATATCCACATGCAAGGTTTGACATAATCAAAACTTATAAATTTCCTCAAGAGGATATCATCAATCCCTATACCGGGACACAGATTCCGTCAATAATTAATATTTGCCATACACACAGTGCAGTTACCCAAATCACTAAGTTTATTGACTCAAATAAAAAATCTCTCTTTTATGAATTAAAGTAACTAACACTGAATGCTCGAATCTATTAGTTATTTCGAGATTAAGAGCACAACCAATCATAATAATCATGAGGTGTTAATTATCTTTTATAGCCAGTATAAAGATAACTATCTTAATCGGTTTCGTTCAATAGATGCAAAGTATACTAGCACAATCATATAAAATTATACCGATTTATGTAGCCAAGATAGACCTACTAAAACACAGTGCTACAGTAATACCAATAGTGTGTCCAATTCAATCTAATGCTATGAGCTAAAACTTATATTACAAAGCATCGATAACCTAGTCTTCCGTATGTTAGCCAAAACTCTCTGCACACACTGCCATCTACTATGTAAAATAAAAGCTACCTATGCATACCATTCACAGTTAATATATGCAAACATTACTCACTCAAATTCTCACGTAAAATGGAAATAATAAATGTTATAAAGAATAACTGAATGATAAGTTTCATGTTACAAAAGTATGGTTTTTAGTATATTCTCTAACAGGTATAATCTATTTTCTTCATGTACGCTTCAGTCCTTTTGTAGATTTCTCTTCTTTT
Organism: Monotropa hypopitys; assembly: GCA_002855965.1. Classification (NCBI taxonomy): domain Eukaryota; kingdom Viridiplantae; phylum Streptophyta; class Magnoliopsida; order Ericales; family Ericaceae; genus Monotropa; species Monotropa hypopitys. The sequence continues at coordinate 7,361 of NMUG010002465.1, read as the reverse complement.
GCTTTTGTTGTGACGTTTTCTCGAAACAATGTGGATATTAAGCAATAATACCTTAATCAGTATCACCTTGACTCCAGAATCCCGGTTGACAGTTGATATCAGTATTAGGTCCCTTGATTGATTATGGGTTCTAATTATGTGGAATACCATGAAAGCTGCTTATTAATGAAATGTGATGAAGTTATCTCCCGTCAGACTATTTGCTTGCTCTAATTCATGTCCGTGAATTCTCAACATGAATGGTTAGCTCTGTATAAATGGCCTTTCTGCGACTCCCAGACCACAATCCTGAAGCAAGTCGAAAATTTATAACCTGCACTTTGTTTTGTTGGTTGACATTTAATGTAGTACCATTATTGGCTTTGTTGATTGACATCTAATAGTGATACCGTAGTTTTTCTTTATTTAGTGCCAACTATATAGTTACACGACTTCAAGTCAATAGTAGCTGGCATGGTCAGAATAACATGATCTTTATCACAGTAGTGTTGTTAAACCTTTTCACTTTGGCTTTACAGGTATGACGTGGATTCATTTCTCACCCTCAGAGGTCTTAGTTCAGGAAAAGCTGTAAGTGGTTGAATGTGCATTCATGCATTTAGCATGTGCCTGTTAATCCGGAGGGTGTATTGCTACCCATCGGTAGTACTGTTTTTTTGTTATTGGTGTTAAATCTTATTTTTTTGTGGTTGGACTGCTGTTGAACCTTAAGTTGAGTAGAGAAATGGTTTCCAGTGAAGGAGTGAAAATTGAAAAAATTGAAAAAAAGGAATGGTTAATGAACCGGGACCAATGGACTATGCCACCTCGCTATTCGTACCCAAGGTGACTGATATGCTTTAAAATGTTGAGATATTACAAAAAATGAAGCAATGGAAATTGAAATTACAGTGACGTAAGAGTATTATATAGGATACTGTTGACGGTATGCATTATATTACAGCATATTATGAAAAAATACCTAAGCAGCATAGATATGTTAGCTCTTTCTTTATGTTTGATTCCCTGGAAAAGAGAGAACAAAGATCTTGTTGATTCTTCCAAAATTTCCAATCATCTTATCATGTTCCAACTTATTGAAACTATTACATTCTATAGTATTACCATCTTCAAATATCTAATTCGTGGATGATCTGTTGACAATATCTCATCCCATGGCCTTGAGCAAACGTTGTCATTATGTGATCCCAGTTTGGTGTTGTGTTGTTAATAGTGGTTGTCATTCCACTTTATCTTCTGCTTTCACTTGTAGAATACAATTAGCAATATCGTTCTGAGTTTGCTTGCGCATGTGGTTTGACTTTTGTGTACAATAGTGGCTTATGCCAGGAAACCAGCCCTTAGACTACTTGTTTATTAGGCCCTAACTAATTGTACAATTACTTGGCAGAGCTGTGGCCATTTTCAAGACAAATAATCATTGCCCATTTTAATTTTTACTTTTCGTGAACCTTTTTATGAATGCCTTGATTATCATCATGAATTACAGGGATGCACTTTCTGGCAACTTTTATGTCCATCTGCAATGTAAAGTCATGGTTTGACAGTTTGTTATTTATTTCAGAAAGTCCTTGTAAGATTTGTCGGGTTTGATTCCGAGTGGGATGAATGGGTAATTGTGAAAACCAACATTCGCAGACGCTCTCATCCCTTGGAGGATTCAGAATGTGGAAAGGTGAAAGTTGGAGATTTGATTGTCTGCTTTCAGGTAATATTAAACATTCCAAATTTTACGAAAATAGCACTGTCCTGTCCTGTGGTAACTCATCAACCATATACTCTTTGGTCATGTTATTAGGAGAATGGAGAGAACGCAAGATACTACGATGCTCATGTTGTAGATATTCAGAAGAGAATGCATGATATAAGGGGCTGCAGGTGTCTTTTCTTAATTCAATATGACCACGATCACACCCAGGCAAGTAGTGTTTATACATACAATTGTCCATAAACTTTTCTTTGAAATTTGTTCATTAGTGCTCTTCCATTTTTTTCAGGAAATAGTTCGTCTGATGAGATTATGTTGCCAGCCGATGTAATTAGGTTTTTCATCGGTCATCGAGTCTGGTCTCTTGCTGTCTTTATTTATGTGTACAAGGAGGGGTTGAGTATCTATGAAGTCAACCATATTGCCAGGGTATAGTTTTTGAAAATAATTGTTCTGCCGTTTTGACTTGTTTGTTATGCTGTCTTGATTACGTACTGTGAGTACTAAGTCTTGCTTTGAGAGAAAACAAATGCATGAATATTAGTATATTTCCAGGAGTTGTTTCCATTACACATTTGAAATTGGATCCTTTCACCATTTTAGATACATGAAAACTCAGTTCAATCGAACATAAAAGATGCGCGATTTCATCAGATTTTTCTCAAAAAAAATTCTCAAGAAATGAACACTAGGCATAATTTCAATAATAATAATAATACCATCTTTTTTCTGTGGGAGACATGTACTTTGTCTTCTAGAATATAGAGAAAAAATTGATGTGCATGGTTCTTGTATTTGTAAATATATGAGAATATAATTTCTGTTTTTTATTGTTTTCAATTTTTTTTGAAAATATTTCAAATAAATATGTTTGTGTCAATGTTTTTGTTTTTAAAACTAATAAATGTTTTTTGAAAATTGGGTTTTCGCTGTTTTCACTGTTCTTGTAAATAGTTTTCGTAATATCCATGGATAATTCATTTCTCTTGCTATGCAATTATAATGGACGTACAACTTTGTTGAGGTTACGTCCATCATCAAGTCACAGAGATTTTGTGCAAAGTTTGTGTAGCAGATTCAATGTGTTAAAATGTGAAAATATATAAGTTTTATATTCGATCCCAAGTCATCCAATTGTATTCTAGATGACGATGATGATTTGGAATGATATTTGGTATAGTTTTGAGTATGAGATTGAAGCACATTGACGTCTCAATTATGGATTTTATTTGTCCTATAAACTGCGAGGGTAATGTTGATGCTGGAGGTTTTTCTGGTGGTGTAAGTGCTGGAAGTGATGTTGGGGTTGGGATTGGGATTGGTGCTCATCAATTGCAATGTATTATCGACACAAACATAGATAATGATTTGTTAGCATTATTTTGTCAATACGAAGAATGTAAGAATTTTATAAAATGATTCTTGAAATTTTAATTCCATTTCTTGGATTTTGGTTGATTTATAATCCCAAAGACCCCATTTGCTGATGAAATAGTGAAGTCTTGGAAGTCGTAGAGGATTTAATTTTGAGACCAACACAATTTGAATCGTATCAATCAGAGTTCAAACGAATAAGTTATGTCCAAAATACTTCCATCAGTCTCTAAACTATTGAGCAGAGGTACCCGTAACCGGTTTCACCCTTACCCGTAATCGACCTTAGATTCAAGGGAAGAAGGGAAACAGAAGTATCCGTAACCGGTTTCCCATCCACCGTAACCGGTTTCCCATATGGTCGCATAACCGATTTCCCCCTCCCACAAAACCGATATTCGGAAGGGAAACCGCAAGGGGGAGTTGGTCAGAGGCACCCGAAACTGGTTTCCCTCCCCTCCATAACCGGTTTTGGGTTTGTCGAGAAGAAATCTGGCAGAGTTTAATAAAGGATATTTTGGTCATTTCTAGGGTTGTGTACATACCCTAATATGGGAGAGACCCCTCATTTTGTTTCAGAACACTCTCACACACACACACTCTTCCATCTCTCACTCTCTCTATATCCTCTCCCAAATATCTCTCTCCCTTCTCTCTAAAACCATTGGAGATTTGTTGAGCTTTGAAGGATTTCTCATTCACAAATGCCAGAAAGGAGACCGAGATCTACGTAGTGGTGTATTTGGTTTGTGTGCTTGTGAAGAACCCCTCATCTAGGGTTTTCTTTGATTCATTCAAAGAGGTAGAGTTTCTACTCCTTGTATCTCTCTTAGTGAGTTGCTCTCTTCTCCCTCTCAATATTTCACTAGGATGAGGACAAATTTCGTATTCCAAGTTGTGAGTCTAGTATACTCCTCAAATTCTTGAGAGTTTATGTTCATATGGGTCTCAATAGACTCCTAGAGGCTTTAATTTCATGTTTCCCATGTCGATTTGCAAGATCCTTCAATTTATGAAAAACCTAGATTTCGTGCTTTCTCTAAACATGAAATTGGTTTGACAAGGATAAAAATTGATTTTGGAAAATTGGCCTACGGGTCCTATTGACACTTGAATTTGACAATTTGAAAGTCAATTTTAATAAAATCATGTTTTGGTCATTTATTGGGTTTAAAAGGTATGGATGCGCTAATCTTTGAAATTAAATGGAAATATAAATCAGATGATTTAATTGGCCTAAAGCATGATGGATGTGTGGGGTTGGCTATAATACTTATACGAGAATTTTATTCACTGAGTGAATTCACTCTCATTACATTGCGTAATGAGGGTCGACTGGAGCCCTCCCGAAGGTCGGGGATATCTAAGAAACTTTACGGGTAGTTAAGTTGACGAACTCCTACCGTGGAACAAGCCGAAACCTAATTATTCTTGATTAAAATATTTGTACGTGCTCCCTTGTTTCATCAAGGTGAGAAGACACGGAAAATTGTTTTATGCCTCACTTGTTTCGTTAATCATGTAAACTCCACAACCCATATTCTATTTGCTGAGAAGATGAGAGAGGAGATGAGAGAGGAGCTGAGAGAGAATGAAAAAGGCAACAAAATCCAGAAAAGAAGGAGGCAGAGGAAAAGAGAGTTAGAATCTCAAGAAACTGTAATGGATTCCAGTTATTCACAAAATCAAACCCATGCATCAACAAGGAAAAGACTTGCAAAGTCAGATTACTCTATTCATTGACCATCTACCTGGTATGGCTTCAGCTCAATGGCTTTACAATCTTTTCAACAAGTTGGGCAGAGTGCTAGAGGTATATATCCCCAACAAAGAAAATCGTAGAAACAAAACCAAGTATGGCTTCGTGAGGTATGGCTGCAGGGTTACAACAGGTGTATAGCAGTTGAAAAAACCAATGGGTTATGGGTTGGCAACAGTAGACTGGAAGTTAAAATAGCAAAGTATGAAAAGGCACCCAACCTCAGAGACAAAGGAAAAATTCAAAAGAGAATTCAAAATCAACAGTACACGACCTTGCAAAACAAATCCTATGTGAGACCTGGAAATACGCTCAGAGTCAAAACCATCTCATATGCTCAAATGCTGACTCAAAATCAAGCAGTTCATCCTCAACCCCATCTTCCAAGATTGAAAAAAGATCAAAGGAACTACTCATAGCAAAGGTTGGCTGTTACGCAGTGCCATAGCAACTATACACATCCTCCTCAATATTTCCAAAATTAGGGAAACCCTTAAAGAGGATCCGAATTCGGAGGAAGGCATATTTTATTAACATTCAGTTCCCCAGAAACTCGAGACGTAATCATCAATAAATGCAGCTGGATGGCCTGGTTCGAGTCCATTAATCCTTGGAATAGAGAACTGGTTTTCAATGAAAGACTATGCTGGATAGAATGTAGAGGCATCCCAATCTCATAGTAGAATATGTCCACCTTCTCAGCAATACCAAAAGCATGGGGTGTTAGAAATGAATGAGTTAATTGTCAAATTCGTGAGAGTCGTAACAGTTTATACAGAATTCAATTAAATTCAAAATTAAAACTATTATAATATATGACGCAGATAATTAAGCACGAGCTCAGCTCTGTGAGATGTGCTCAGGTCGGTCTTAATGATAGCTCGGTCACTGTTCGTGATTAAGAGGCTCAGCGCCCCTCGAGTCGAGGATAACGGAGAGACCCGGCCACGAGGACTTTACAACGGTCGATCGCTTATGAGTTATGGGAGATAGTTCGAAATATCTTTTTATGGGGGAAGAGTATACCTGCTCGCTGCGTAATCTCCTAAGATCACGGGATTCGGCGTATCAAGGGGAACGTTGCCATACATGACGGAAATATTTAAGGAAACTGCCAGTACGCTCCCGTGAGACTCGGGCGCGGGGGCTAGGTTTTTTAAGGATGAATCACTGGAGTATATAAGGATAAGTTTACAGAAAGTACAGGTACACACTCATTGTTCTATCTCTTTTATTCTCTCATCTCTCGCATTATTCCCGGCTACCAACTGTTATTGACTTGATCGTCGGAGGCGGTTTGAGGACACCCCCCTCCTTGTGTCTTCAGATCGTTCCCCCATTTGCAGGAGATCGAGATCGCTTTGGAGAAGAGTTGGAGTTGGACGTGCAGATCGAGCTGTTCTAGGAATTGGTTCATCAGTTGGCGCCGTCTGTGGGAACGACTTGTCTAAATCTTTACTAGTGATAAGTTTATAATGGCTCTTACGCGATCCACTGCCCACCAAAACCCACCGGAGATAACCCCCGAAATGTTTCTAGCCATGCAACGCCAAATCGAAGTGCTCACGAAAAGCCTGGAGGAGACGTGCCAGGAAAATCAGCAGTTGAGAGCCCAGCAAAATCAACCGCCACCACAGGAACCGCGGGAGCAGGAGGAAAATCAGGAAAAGTCCGGTGATAATGATGACCGGAGGAATGAAAACCAATCCCAAAACATCATGGACCCCCAGGCTAGCGGATCAACGAGGAGGGGGGCCAAGCAGCCAATAGAAAGGCCAGATGAAGATCTACTGGCCTCCATTAAAGCGCAGATTGACGGAATTCAAAGGCGGATTCAGGCGAAGACCCCGGCGACTGTGGAAGAGTTGGTGCAGAACACGGATTCTCCGTTTTCTGTGAACGTTCTCAATACCCCCCTGCCTTCCAAGTTCAAGATGCCCGTCCTGGAGTCCTTCAATGGCACGACGGACCCCCTCGATCACCTGGAGACATACAAGAACCTCATGACGCTTCAGGCGGTTCCAGATGAAGTTATGTGCAGAGATTTCCCGGTCACCCTCAAAGGAAGCGCTCGTATGTGGTTTAACAAGCTTAAGCCGGGGAGTATTGACGGCTTTAAGGAATTAAGTCAGAGATTTGTGAGCTACTTCATCGCGGGGCAGCGTTACCGCAAGCCCGACACCGACTTGCTTACAGTGAAGCAGAAGAAGGGAGAGTCTGTGCGCGAGTATACCTCTCGGTTCACTCAAGAGGCAATGCAATTTGAAAGCACTGATGATAAAATGGCGTTGGTGGCCTACATAGCGGATCTATGGTCGGGTACTTTGCTGTTTAACTTGACTCAGGACCCTCCGCAGGATATGGCCGAGCTGTTGATGAGGGCTCAGAAGCATATCAATGCCGAGGATGCCTTAAATGCCCGAAAGAGCAGAGATGACGCAACCCAAGGGCAAAGCTCAGTACAGCAGAGCCAACCGGAGAAGAGAAGGAAAGATCCTCCCAAAGGATCCTTTTATGAAT
>NMUG010002464.1:0-15970 GCA_002855965.1 Monotropa hypopitys | reverse complement strand
AAATCGGTTAAAAAGTTATGAGGGTAAAATTGAAAACGGAAAAATAATGGACTGAAACATAAATAAGTATTTGGACCGGGACCGGCCCAAAAGAACCCCTTATTTTTATAGATTGTTTGTTCTCTCAAAAAAAGAAATTTTAAAAGAAAAACTGACAAAAAATTTTAAAAAGTTCATTAAAGACAAATAATCCAAAATGAACACTCTTTGAATTGTTTTTCTATTTTTGATTTTTTTGAGCTTTAGATAATATTTTTTTATTTTTAAATTTCTCTCATGGAGACGAACTAATAATATTAAAAAATAGAACACGAAACTATCAAATACAAAAATATTTAAAAAAAAACAAAAAAACAATTCAATAATAACTATGAGGTCGCCTCTCATCGTCTTGACATCGGGTGAGAATGAGTCTCTGCTTTCCTAGTTGCACGGTGAGAAAATATTAGTCGATCATCCACCGCCATCGATGGGCACTCCAATGTCTAAGTTAGAAGAGAATTTGGAGAGAATCATACGGACAAAGTTTTAGTGGTTAGAAATGGCATACATCTTCCTCCACCCCTCCTACTTCATATAGGCAAGGTAGACATCTTCTTAGGGTAACTTCAGTCTGACAATGGTGGTGAACATGCCCTACTCATGTGCCCATGTTTTTGGTGGAAGTCCTAACGTGGACTTTCTTTGTAATCGAGAATACTACTATTGGAGCAGCCAACGTCTATCTCCGGCACCTGCTGAAGGACCATACTGTCATCCCTTGACTGCAACACCCACATTAAAAATAGGTGTCTTGAGAGTCACTGATGTTTCTATTTCATAATGTTGTGTTTGTTAATGGATACTAAAGTGTTTGTATCAGGATAATAATCATGAATCCACATAATCATGTTAACATTGAGGATACAACTTTTAGTAGACTGAGAATCAGAGATGTAAGTGAATCGGAGGTGTTGGGGAATCCGCTAGTGGTTGGGGATGTTAATAGGATAATTGCAGAAATGGTACAGTTCACATAGAATTAGATAGCTTACTTACAATGGTAGACCACTCAAGCATCATCATGGGGTGAGGGTATTAGATTTGTAAAACCTGTTCGTTTAGAATATGCTTAATCATTTAATTAAGGCTAATTAAGTAGAGTTTAAAGATAAATACTTGAATTTTAAATATTTGAAAATATCACCGAATGAAATAAACACTCGAAATAATTTTAAGAACCCAAATAAGTTAATTAGAATTTATCTAGAAATTATTCGGGAATTTTCAGTGTTAAAATAAGTGAACAAAGGTAAATAGAAGCCTAATTAAAAGATTTAATATGTACACGGGGGTCAAAATGCAAGACATGAAATCTAATGGTTAAATGTGTAATTCAGGAGGTCAAAAGGGTTTTGGCTATGGAGGTGTCGATCAGTAGGTGAAATGTGTGGGAAAGATATGTATACAATCGTATATGTATAATTGCACGTGTTGTGTTGTCGAGATCTTCGTGAGGTGTCCTGAACTCGATCATGTGGTGTCAATATGAGGTACATGTGTCAATACGAGATGTTGTTGTATCGAAGTTCTGTGGAAGAAACGAAAACACTATAGATTACGTAAGAACATAATATACATATATGGAAACATAATAATCATCGATCAAAACTTTTGTGCTGAAATCCGAAAATCAAGAGTAGTCGAGAGAGAGATTGGGTTTGAATTCGAGTAAGAGGCTGTGATCGAAAGAGGGAGAGAAAGGGTCAGTTGCAGAGGAATTGTTACAGAAGTTCAAACTCGGAAAAACATGAAGAAGAAGAACAGTACACCTAAATCCCAATTTTCGCAACAAAACGACAATTATTCGATTCACTACCAAACAAGATAAAATCTTACACTAAATTTATGTATTCATCTCGTAATTGAATATAGAGCATCATAGAAACAAATCCGAATCATTTTGGTTAAGAATCGACAAAGAAAATCAAATCACAAAAATCCAAAAATCGCAGCATCGCAGGACTAGACCTAACACCGGGCTAGGGACCGGATCCTCCACCGGTGCCGCCGATGGAGCGACCGGTCCTGGAGTTGGTGCCCAGGCCGGTTGGCAGATTGGTTTGGTGCTGAAATTTTGATCGATGCCGAGACCTGGAAATATTAGAAAAATAATTTTGTGAGAATTTATGTATGGAATGAGATAGATTACACCGAGAAGATTAGATCATTAAAACTCTTAGGAAAATCAAGGAAACTTTATAAAACTTAACGATCTCTACATATAAAATTTGTTAGAAGTTGGAATTTATACGAGTTGGTACTGATTTAGGTATTCATGTGAAACATTAGAATTCTTGTATATATCGCGTTTGTTTATTGCTAGATCCAGAGTTGTAATCATCGTCCACCGCTCCAAGGAATGATAAGCATATTGCGTAGACATTTCTCGTTTTAGGTGAATATTTCTAGAACTCTATAAATAAGAGTATACATATATCTATATATGTATATATCTTTAAAGAAAGAATCACTTGGAAAGATTTGGGAAAATATGGAAATTGAGATTTGAATGATTTTGCTAATTATAAGATGGATACGTTGTCAAGAAAAAGGAAATGATATTGAAATGTTTTTGAGGAAAAAGTAGTTAATGTTGAGGTTCTGTCCATTTCAGTTTCAGTAATTGATCAGAGTATTTCAGTAGTTTGTATCAGGACATGTTGTCATACAGTTATTTCAGTTATATTTGGATCGGGTCTTGTTTATACCCAATTCGTTGAGCCATGTTGTATCATTTCCAGTACTTTATCAGGAGGATTGTATTTCCAGTATTTTAGTTTGTGATTATTTAGAGTTATTGTTAGTTGTAGTATGTATCTATCGACTTTGCCACATCGCTAATCCGGTGATTATCTTGATAATTAATCAGATTGGGTCATAACAGGATTGCTTGAATTTTTTCTTTAACTACATAAATGTTAGATTTTTTAATTGAATTTAAATGAGTAAAAAATTTGAATTATTTTACTCAATTTAATTTTTGTTTTGTTTTTTTATAAAATTTTCTATACCGAAAACATGGATCGAGTGTCGTCACTCATCATTAGTGCCGAAGGCACTTCCAAGTGCCAAAGTCACGACTAACACCTGAACTTTCATTGTACCCTTATGTATTGTGTTGTGGTTTCTAACACGTGAAATTTCATCAGTGCCGAAGGCACTAATAATACCCAAAGTTTTGTCGTTATCTTAGGTATTGTGTTTTGCTTTTTATTCTGTTGTCATGTGACATCGGTACGGGCTATCACTAGTACATATATATGATATCTTATACACCTATCTATATATACGTATACCTATAGGGACATGTTCAACATACCAATAAATCATACTAATGAATCATACTAACGCTTAACAGAACATCTTTCGGGCCCCATTGTGATGATCCAAACCGTTCATGATGTTCATATCGATAAAATATATGGTCCTGCAAAAATTCAACTCAATCGGATATCGGTAAGTGCTTGATCCAAACAGTGACTCATAACACAGTTTCTATCAAGTTTTCTGTGCCACTGTTTGGATCAAGCACTTACTGATATCCGATTGAGTTAAATTTTTGCAGGACCATATATTTTATCGATGTGAACATCATGAACGGTTTGGATCATCACAGTGGGGCCCGAAAGATGTTCTGTTAAATATTAGTATGATTCGTTGGTATGATTTGTTGGTATGTTGAACCATTCCCATATCTATATATCCTATATACATATACAACATACTATGTAAATCCTTCTCTCTTTTTAACATTCCCCTCTTTCTCGCAAAAACACTTTCAAACAAAACAAAGTTTCCTCGATTTGAGTTGTTCGGTGAAATCAAGTAGCTGACCGATTTGGAGAGCTCTTTTGAAACTTCAAAAATCAAAAGATAAATTTATTGTCCATTTTTCTCACAAAACACTTTCAAAATAAAATAAATTTTCTTGATTTGAGTTGTTTGATGAAATCAAGTAATTGATCGATTTGAATCAAAAGAATAACTTGTGAGTTGGCTCGCCCCGGATCGCTTGTTATCCTTTTGGAATTTTAAAACAAAAAAACATTTTCAAAATAATAGATTAATTTTCACAATAAGCCAAATTCATGTTCAAAATCCCTCGATTCGAATGGCTCGGCAAAGTCAAGTAACTGGTCGATTTGGATCAAAAGAAGAATTCGCAAATCGGCTTGTGCTGGATTGCTTATTATTCTTTTGAAATTTTCAATAAACATTTCCAAAAATATAGTTGAAGCTCTGCCCGACTGAAAAACATAAAAACGACCAAAAATTAAATTTATTTTTACATGTCATTTCCAAAAATACAGTCGAAGTTCTGTCCAACTGAAAAACATAAAAAACCAAAAACATCAAATTCAATTCTTTTCTGTCCGACTGAAAAACATAAAAAACCAAAAACATCAAATTCAATTCTTTTTTAAAAACCCATTTTCACACATTATAAAACAGAGTCAAAATTCTATCCATTTGAAAAACATCAGAACAAATCACATTCAATTCATTTAAAATCTCATTATTCATAAATTATTTTCTCTTAACCGAGAAATTATTGAATTAAGTTGAATAAAGTTTATTTTTGAAAATAAAGTATCGCAAGGGCGAGTAGGGTGCCTAATACCTTCCCTATTCATAACTAAATCTCCGAATCTAAACTCTGGTTAAACAGACACCTTTCCAAAAATCGATGACTTCACATATCATAATTCTATGTCGATTGGCAACTTTGAAAACAGATTAATAATATGATGCATATTATTTCAGCAATTGAAAAACCGTTGCTAATCTGAACATTCAAATTCCAATAAAATCAAGCTGTCATTTTATTTCAAAACATGTCGCACAAAAGTCAAGAAAGGAAAGAGTATGGCCCGAGACGCGCCTTCCCGCGGGGGTGAAGAAGGGACGAAAATTTTTCGGAGAGCGACAACTGGCAACTCTGCTGGAGAGTTCTAAAAAAAGAGGATTTTGAGTTCTAAAATTATTCAAAAAAAACTTCCAACCTAAATTCAATCATCTCTCGGCCAATATTAGTGTTATTCATTGTGTTTATTCTTTTCAGGGATATGATAGGTTGCACTGTGCTAAAAAAATCGATGCGTTGAAAAAAATTGTTGCACTGAAACATTTACTGCTTATCTATGCTTATTCATTATTGCAAAAAGGACTCCCTTCATTTTCAAAAAAACTTTATGTATGCTGCATTGTACATTTTTTCATGTATCATTAGTATCTCCTCTTTAGAGTGGATGTCATGACCGCTCCAAATGGATGATACCTGATGGAAGAACTTTTCTGGTCGTTGATTAACGGAAAAGCCTAACCAAACATTAATAATTTATAAATACGAAAATACTACTCTAACTAGTAGAGCGGCAAGTCCGAGGTCAATCCACAGGGAAATAACAGAGTTGAAGATAATTGCTCGGAATAAAAGTTTGGTTTTGTGGATAGAAGCGGTAGGACGCTAGACTCTTATTTTTTATTTATAAAACTTAATAAAACTAATGCATAAAAAGAAAATATGAAAGCTAATTAAACTAAGCAGAATGGCAATGGGGGTTCTAACACTTAACCTAGGTTGCAAAAAACTACTCCAATTCTCATGACAACACGAAGGAGGGATCACGACATAGGACCTCCCACGGAGATGTTTGACTCTCAAGCACAAGTCATGAGTCAAGAGATGGCACAAGGATTAGAATTCGGTTCTCTAGGCCGACTTACACTTATCGAGTGACATGCTACAAGCATGGGCCATGCCATCTTATGTCGACGGCCCGTCAAATAGGTCGACAACCCTTGGTTGGACCTGAGGTGATAACTACATATTTCTAACCCCTAAGCTACCTCAAGACAACAAATCTATATCAATTGGGTGATTTCAAAGTAAATTCGTTCACTTAGACGTTTTGTCGAACACCTTGCGGGACATCGCACCAAACATGTGACATGTCATTATTCATGTCGACGACGCATCAAAAGTGATTAATACTGCTCGGCTAAGAACCTAGGTAGTGAATTCCTACACCCTAGGCCACACTAATTAGGCTCAACATATGGAGCATTCAAAACAAGCCGAGGCATGAGGTGCTAGTCACTCCAAGGCCAAACCAATGAGATTAAGCCTCCATTAACACTATACTACAACTACTCCTACAATTAAACACAACAAAACACAAGAATGAAAATGGAATTGAAATTTAATTAAATACAAGTACATAAATAAATTACATCAAAAGATAGAGGGAGAAATTCCTTACGTCGTCGATGCTTGAAAAAAACTCCGAAAATCAATGGATGCACCCCAAATGAGAAAGAAGAAGAGGGAGGAAGAGAGGGAGGCTCTCAACCTCCAAAGCCCTAACTAAAATATAAAAACGTCTATATACAAAAGTATACACGAGTATATATACCCCCAGGCCAAATAAATTATAAAACTGTCATTAATGAACTATTCTGCAGAAAAATTTCCAGGAGGGACTGGTCCCCATACACGTCGGGTACCGGTACCCGTCCATTTCTTCAAATCTGCACAACATACTGCCCAAATGGAGGGATCGGTCCTCGTACACGTCGGGTACCGGTACCCGGCCTCTAGACAGCCTTCTGCTCTTTTCTTATTCTGATAGAAGGTTCAACTATTTGCGGGAGTTGGGGGAGGGACCGGTCCCCTACGTGTCCGGGGACCGGTACCCGAGCTATAGTCAGCCCACTGCTCAGATTTTTTGGTTTGGTTTGGATTACCTTCTTTCGGAAATTGGCAGCTCCTCTTTCGGAAATTGGCACCTTTGGTGCCTCCTTTGACACTCAAACTTCACCATATGGCTCGGGATGGTGTTGGGATTTCTGGACTCGTCCGGGAATCAATAAATAACCTAAAAACAAGAAACACTACAAAACAAAGAAAAACATAAAAAGGAACTAAAATATATATAAAAACACAAGTAACTAGAATAACAAGGAAATGAAATAGGCACACAAAACTACAAAATAGTGTGCCTACCAATACCCTTATTGAACCCCCAGGAGTCCAACAGTACTCTACGTGACTCTCAAAAGTTCGTGGGTGAAATAGGACACTTCAACCAAATCACTGACTCAAAGATGGTTACCCTCACGGGGTTGGATGTCTGAAGATTTGGGAACCATTATACTTTTCAGTCATATAGTCATCATGTTGCATATAGTGAGCCAAAAAGAGTCATAAATCAAAACTCTATTAATATCATTAGTATAAATATCATTCCGAAGGGAGTCCTTATATACATTCTGTTAAATTCAAAAACAATTCAAAATAATGAAAGACAACATCTTTAGGGACAGTGGCTAAAATATATTATAGACTCATCATCGTTCCCCCCCAAAAAAAATTTTTTTTTTTACAATTTGAGATGCTACCTCAGACTTCATGTCCGAAGGCACATTTCGAATTATAAATTGAAAAGGAAGTCTAAACGTCGTCAAGGTCCCTAAAGTTTTTTCCTTATGTGCTGATCTAAGCTTAGTGTTGATGTATATGCACCAACACAGCTCAATTAGACCATTTAAAAACTCCACTGAGGAGGATAACACGTTCTCTAGCCCGAGCAATGGTAGATGACATGCTCAACCAAACTCCACGGGAGCCTGAGACGGTTTATATGGAGGAATACCTATTTGTCCACCAAACGGTGGAAAATTTGCAGTCTATAGTGGAAACTCTGTTGTCACAATTTCCAAAATCCACCTCCAATTCAGCCAACTGGGGCAGATTCGTCATATTCACATGAATTTTCGCCTAGCATTGGGACGGTCCTTAGACAAGTAGCGTCAAATCTTAATGCACTGCAAATTCCAACAACAATCCCTTCATTGCCAATGAGAAACGTTCCGACATTCTCGACAATGACAACACCCATATTGCCTGCTCAATCGCAGTTTATTCCGACTCTGTCCACTGTACCTCATGCCCAAGATGACCTCGAAAGTCACTTGGATGACATCCCAGTAAAGAAGGAGGACACCTCATTAACCTTGAAGGTAGTGATGGACTTTTCAATATCCTTGCCACTCAGTGTCATCATAGATTTTTTCTCAAAATTGTTAGCTCTGGGGTTGGAAAAGTTTCCCACAAAGTGTTGACCTTGGGGATTAGCTTGCGGTTGATAGGGGAATTTCCTCTTTATCTTGTTGTAAAACCCCTATTGCATTGGTCAACTTAGTTAGTTGATTTCGAATATCATTGTTAATTGTTGTTTGACTTTGCTTAAATAATTGAAGTGTATCCTCCATGCCCCATTTGTGTGGAGGTTGATAAGCATTGGGACCCACTGAAGGTCCCGATGGTGCATATACTTGTTGAGGATTAGGGGTACCTTGGAGGTACTTGTCCTTATTATTGAAATGATTGTGATGGAGTAATAAATTGGCCTTGGTTGAGAAATGACTGAGGACCTTGAGTAGGTCTGACAATTTCATTGTTTCTCCAACTAAATCTTGGGTGATTCCCCCGTTTGAGATTATAAGTCTCAGAGTGTGGATTGTTGTGAGGTTGATTGATCGCGTTCACCTAGACATTCTCAGTGCCTTGAAGTATGTATTTAACAATGGGGAGTGTGAGGCAATGCTCGGTATCATGCCAAATTGCTTTACAAATGACACATGCATCCATGGCTCTAGCCACAAAAGTTACCATATTTATCTTGTTGAGCTCCATGGTTTCAAGTTTTCGGGTCAAGTGTGCGACCTTTTGGTCAAGGTCGTCTTGTTCTCTCACATGGTATTTTACACCACCACTATGACCTTGGGTCAAGTGGGGTTGTGTTCTATCTTAGGGATCATAATATTCCCATGATTGATTGTTTTCGGCTAGAAAATCAAAGTAGTTCAAAGCCTGAGTTGGGCATTTATCAAGGAATTCACTGTTACACATTGATTGCTGTCGTAGGAATACCAAAAATAATATTTATAACAATGAATTAACACTACCGTAGTAGTGGTAAGTCAAAGATCAATCACGGAAAAATTGGACTAAATTTCAATAATCAAATTAAGTTCCTTAGATTAATTCTGAAAAAAGATGATTTTTGTTTTGAATTGAAAAATTAGGAAAGTAAAGAAATTAGGAAAGTTCTAAATATGGAAAGGTCATCTAGGGTTTCGAATCCACTTGTTCATAATACTTTCAGTTCGTAATGAGGCACATGATTATTTGGAATCACCGACACCGCAATAGGCTGCAATCCTATTGGATATCATTGAAGGGTATCCATAAGTCTCCGAATAGCATAGACTATTGCCGTCTAGCATGGTCCGTCTCACCAGTACAACTCATCTCAAAGGCACGGATTGTCTAGCGGCACGACCCATCTTACAATGTATAATATATCTTACCCAACTTACAGGATCAAGAACGCACCATTGTATGATTTGTAATTGAATACCGGAAAACACAATCACAAGAAATTAAAAGAATTAAAACTTCAATCAAACATGAATCTTTTAATCATACAATCAATCCAAAGAATCAAAATACAATTGAACCTAGAGTAGAGATACAAGCTTCATACTTTACCCTAGACTTAGGATATTAGTCGACCATGGAGATGGTGGCGGTCATGGAAGACGAGGAAGAAGCTCTAACTATGGTTGTGGTCATCTTAGGAACTTCTGTAGCTTCCTCAGGGTTTTGCATACATCCAAGATAGGTTAGAGATGATAAAAAAATGTGTGTATTCAAGGTTTAGGCATTCTTAAATGAGCCAAGGCAAAATCCCCATGAAACCCCTCTCAAATTAGGTCAAAATAGGTTTAGGAAACACACAAAGTCAGTCGGCATCGTCTGGACGAGCTTGACCGTCGTCCAAATGAGCAAACCCGAGACAATTTTGTCTTTTGAACTGCAGCCGTCGTCCAGACGAAGTCGATGGTGGTCTGGACAAGCTCCTTCATCCAGACGAGGAAAGTTAGTGGTCTGAACGATCAGTCTTTGTTGATTTGCATTGCTTCTAGATCTTTGGTCCGGACGAGCTGGTTGCTTCATCCGGATAAGCATATCAGATTCTCTTATTTATCCTTCTTTTGGCCTTCTTGCTTCCATTTTGGACCTCAGTCTCTTCTTCAATATTGTTCGGGGCTTCGTTACGGACATTTCCTTATGCAAAGATTAAGCTTTTGACGTTGCATGTTTCCTTCGACATTTATTAGCTTATTTCTGGCTTAATTCCTGAACATCCGAATGAAGCTGCATATAACGATCCCGAAATTTTAAAACATTTTTTTGAAAGATGATATTAGAGCATTTTAGATAAACTACTAAAATAAAATCACAACCAATCCCAACATCATCACATGCATCATGTCAATCACAAGTAGACAATAATAAATACAGTCTTACTCTAATTATTATAGACCCGTGAGCCATTAACTTAAATAAAAGTGCAGAAATAAAAGAAAGAGTGCAATACATCAATAATATCCTCAAAATTATTCAAGTGAGCAAAGAATCCACTCCAAGCTACTCCAATGGTTCCTTCCCTAAAAATAGAGGGTTAGACATATGTCTAGTAGAGAAACCTAAACACGAGATATATGTGGATGTCGTGTGTGCGTACCAACGTATAGAAATAAACATGTGATGCATGTATGGAGGACCCGAAAGATTTTGAAAGAGTTATCAAGTTAAGTGTTGTTTCCAAAATATTTTCCAATGAACCAAGTATCCAAGTTAAATCCATCTCCTTATCAAAATAAGGGTTTTCCCAAAATTATTTTCCATCTCTCCTTATCAAAATAAGATTTATCATTTTCAATGATTTATATAGAGTTTAGGCTCATTCCGCGCTAGTAGCTCATCAACTAACTAACCGTGTGATTCCTTATATTATCCGACTCGACGGAAGAGTCCAGCCAAACCCCTATTGTGCAATGTCGTGAACGTATAACGTTCAGGGATCAAAATCCCATATAAGATAGTCAACTCAAAGGATCATAATCCAATATCATCTAACGATTGATTTCCAAAATTATATTTTTCCCAATTTCTCAAATTAGGCCCAACGGTCAAAATCAATATTTTCTAATAGTTTAAAGATACCAATTTAACATTCCAAGTGTCAATTGAATAATCTCATATCAAATTCCCAAATTTTCCCAATTTCCAAAAACAAGTCAAATTAGGGTTTTTACCAAATTTGGGGGTTTTCAAATCAAATCATAGAAATATCAAATGGACACCCTAGAGA
This sequence comes from Monotropa hypopitys, assembly GCA_002855965.1. Classification (NCBI taxonomy): domain Eukaryota; kingdom Viridiplantae; phylum Streptophyta; class Magnoliopsida; order Ericales; family Ericaceae; genus Monotropa; species Monotropa hypopitys. The sequence continues at coordinate 4,703 of NMUG010002464.1, read as the reverse complement.
GTCCATACAATGACTCCTAGACTCGATTTCAAACTCGATCAAGACCCGAGACACAACCTACTTGCATCAACACTAGGATTTGAGGAAATTAAAGAGAGAGGGAGAGAGATACACATACATATGTATCAAGTGGTTAGATAACTCTACCTTAGGAGCAAAAATGTTCACAACCCTAGGTGAGGGGTCCTCAATAGTTGCACAAGCTATGCACGTCATCGGAAAAATCTCGGAAGTCTCTACAACGTAAAGCCTTGGAATTTTCTCCAAATCCCAACCAAACTTTCAAGAATTTAGAGAGAAATGAGAGGGAGGTAGAGAGAGAGAGATAGAGTTCTAGACCAATTTTAGGGCATATTCACGTATAAGGGATGTGTAAAATGACCCCAAAATAACCAAAATGTCCCTCACTAACATTTTGCAGATTTGCTGCCCGACACCTGTTACCGATAATGCGCGGTGACCATTACCGGTAACGCGATACTCTGGACATTGCCGAACATGACCCGTTACCGGTAATGCAACAAAACTCATTACCGGTAACACGATGCTCTGGACTTCAGTCGCGATACCTGGTTACCGGTAACGCACAATAACGGGTTATCGGTAACGCAACACTCTGGAGTTTGTCGGACATGGCCCGTTACCAGTAACGCACTATGATGGGTTATCGATAACGCAACACTCAGAATCTTCACCAAAGTTGTTGCCGGGGTATTTCGGGCCTAAATTCCTCCGATTGATACAATTCAAATTGCGTTGGATTCACAATTGAATTTTCTACAACTTTCAAGGATCGACCATATCATCCATCAAGAGGAGATCTTGAGATCAAAATCAATCAAAATCTACGGAATAGAATTAAAAATTCTAAAATTCAATTTAAGAAATTGTAAACCGTTACACTGCATCTCCACAAAAACTTATTAAATATAAGATTTCAGGCTAACAAAAATGTATAATTAGGGAGTATAAATATGTATATTTTCATACCTATCACATCTCCCAACTTACACTTTGCTAGTCTCGAGCAAAAAAATAAAATAAATTAGTAAATGACATGAAGTAAATAAATGAAAGCGAACAATAAGGATAGTTCCTTTGAACTCTCAGGCGGCCCTGTTAGGACGAGTATGGTCTAGTGAGAATTTTCAGCAGTGATCACCCACAAAAAAATTTATACTAGGATAACTATGCAAGCCTCAATCACTCCCTAACATAACACATGGACTATCAACAGAGTATGCAAGTATTCTACCAAGTAAATTCAAGATGTTTCATTTATTTGTCGAACTTAAACAAGAGAACTCTTCCATTTTTTTCCTTTTAATTTGGTTTGCCATTAAATAGAGTTTCATACTATACTCGGATAGAGAGAAACCAAAAAACATGTGTAAAGTTAAGATTCAAAGATTTCATCTAAATTCGGATTCAATACACACACTAAAACGCCTAAGTAATCATCAAGATGCACAATCATTTTTCCAACTCCTCTCGTCCTTGATCATTTTTAAGAGAGTATCATATTTTTTGTCAATGTTTGTGCAATGAATTGGTTTCTTAAGTTTTCTAATTGACTCGTGTAGCGATCTTTCGATCAGTGACACCCAAACCAAATAGCCTTAGGACATTAGGTATAAAGGATATCCCTACGGATTTACTTACCCGACCCAAAAAGGCTACAATCCAAAACTAACCATTTGCTAATTTTTTTTACTTAGTTGTGCAATGAATTGATTTCTTAAACTTTGTAATTGACCAGTGTAGCGAGCTTTCGATCAGTGACACCCAAACCAAATGGCCTTAGGGAACTAGGTGTAAAAGACACCCCAACGAGTTTACTTACTCGAGTCAAAAAAGCTATAAATCAAAACTAGCCATGTGTGCTAAGTCCTTCCTTTCTTCACACATTTTTATGTGAACACTCAATGCTTACTAAGACTAGAAGCCCGATTACTCAGTATATATCAGGAGAACAAGCAATTTAAACTCTCACTATTTTTATGGACTAAGAGGGGTCATCAAAACAATAAACATCTAATTCTCACCAATACAGATCAAGTGTGTATACAAAATTCAAATCCCAAATCATCCTGAATGTGCATGTGCAAATATAATTGTAGAAAAACGCTATCCAAGTACAAATAATCAACTAAGTCCAATGAGATTTTTTTATGTTCATTTTTCTTCATTTGTGCCCAAGTTCTCAAATTTAAATAAAACAATAAAATTACATCAAGACTTTACCCAGATGACACTCATCAACTACTATCAAGTACCAAAGTCAAATCGGGTCGTAATTGGACTTGACAATAAAATAAAAATTTTCACATGACTGAAAACATACGTGAATGCCCTCATCCCCCAATTTAAACTGGACAATGTCCTCATTGACCACAAAATAGAAGAAACATGACATGTAAGTAAAGGAGAGAAATGGAGAGATATTATTTCGGGGGTGGCAAAATATAGGCATGAGTGGCATCCCCAAACTTGGGCCAAATAGTCTTGCATGTTAGTCAAACAAAAAACACGAATCAAAATTTGCAAATAAATAAATAACTAAATTAATCGCTCATTCCATCACGTGGAACACACGACTCATATTTTTCTCCCTATTTCACTCACTTAGCAATACATTAGAGAAGGAATTACTCCCGACAGAATTATATTTTATTTCTCTCCTTAATTATATTTTACCTCTAACTCTAATATTTTATTTCATCCTTAATTATATTTTACTTCCATAAATTATTTATCTTATTTTTCTAAATTAACTCATTTAATTCATTACTTTCTTATTGTTTATTACTTTTGTTACCTTTGCTATTTTTCAATTGTACTTAAATTATTTGCTCAAAATTTACTAATACAAAAATTTTTGCCTCGTGCCTAAAGGCAAGGACATACGTTAATACTTTTATCAATCCTACTATTCACGCACACAAATTGTGCACAGCACATCGGAGTCTGCACAAAAAATTGATTTTGGAGTTTTGTAAAAATAATATTTTATGTTATACTGTAAAATTTAGTTTAATTGGATAATGTACACAATTTCGTTAATCATTTAAATTTTCATTCATAGTTTTTTATAATGTTTCATGATGAAAATTCAAACGATTAAATTTTTTTTATACATTATCCGATTGAACTATTTTTTTTATAGGATAACATAAAATAATATTTTAAACAAAACTCCGAAATTAAATTTTCCGTGTGAACGCCGTTGTGATGTGCCCACAAATTGTGTGAGCACAATCTTTTTCGTACTTTTATATTGGTGTTTTAAAAGACAAAGTGATGATGTGACAAACTGTGAGGGCTGAAGGAACACTGCCCCAAAGACCACCAAATACCTACCCCATTACAAATTTGGTCAATCTTTTGTTTTAAACCTCCAAATAACAAAACTTTCCTTGCAAAAAACAAAATAAAATAACAAAACTTGCAGCTAAGATTACGAGGAACCCAAGAAAAAGAAATTTGACCAAATATATACACAGACTCATGCCTCCATAATTGTTTCAGTTGTATTAAATTATGAAAGCTTTGAAGTTACTCTTTCATCTCATGCCAGCATTTCCACGTGATCAGTCAAACTACCCACCATTGGACATTGGATATAACTATGGCCAAAAAAGACTATATAGAGCTGTGCTACACATACACTAGCACACATACACTAAACATACACCGGCTACAAGGCGGGGTCCACACGGGCCCCAAACTGAAAATTTGATGCGACAGTTAAATTTTAAATATTATTTTAAGTGACCCTATAAAAAATCAGCTAATGTAATTTCTGTAATTTTTGTGTTTATTGATGTTTAACACTAATAAACTGTTAGCTAAAACATCAAAAATTACAGAAATTACATTAGCTGATTTTTTACAGGGTCACTTAAAATAATATTTAAAATTTAACTGTCGAATCAAATTTTCAGTTTGGGGCCCGTATGGACTCCGTCTTGTAGCCGGTGTATGTTTAGTGGATGAGTTTTAGTGTATGTGTAGTGTTTTTGGAGAACATATTTTCATCTCTATGAAACCCTGCATGGAAGGAAACCCATGTTTCTCTTAAAGAATATTTACCAAATTGTCTTCTAAAATACTTAAACCTCTTGCCTTCTGCGAAAGCACTACTAATAAAGAGAAACTTCTTTACCTTACTGTGTCTAATTCAACCCACATAACTGGGAGGATATATCATATATACGCTTTGATATTTCCAACTTTGCTCTGGTATTTACTTTGCTAGGAGCTTGTCGAGAAAATGAGAGGGATTAAAAAAAGCTGTATGTGTTTCTTTCAAAGTAGTCTGCGAAAAAAACTCTACTTCTTCTGTTTGTTTCTGTATCTATATCAAGACTGTCTGAAATGCTGCTTAAATGCTGCTTACTATTGGAGACGCGAATGGACTCTCCGGGAGATTAACTCCTTGGCTGCTGACAAATCAAGACACCCAAAATTCGAGTCAGAAAGCAGTACTACGGCATGGAAAACCAGTTCATGACTAGCAATGTTTTGAAATCTGGATTTTTTCCAGATATCCAAGATCCAAACACCGCCTACAGGATAATGTTGGCGAATACACCGTTCCGTTCCTACCTCTCTTGGTCAGTGTGATTGGTTCTTGTGCATAAGGGATTATCACCACTCGTTGGCTGCTCACGATTAAGATCATCCAGCAGATATTTGAAACC
>NMUG010002463.1:0-15970 GCA_002855965.1 Monotropa hypopitys | reverse complement strand
TAACCCAGTCAAAGCTGGTGCCTACCGGAGCCACGGTCTTCATTGCAGCGACCCGACCAAGCCAGTCGGTCGGTCTTCGGGATGGGTAGACAATCTAGAGCCATGGTGATGGACAGTCGGGTTATAACCGAGTCAAAGCTCGCGCCCGCCGGAGCCATGGGATCGACAGCAGGTTATAACCGAGTCGAAGCTCGCGCCTGCCGGAGCCATGGTGATGGATGAATTTTTCAGAGCCATGGGGTGGACGGCAGGTTATAACCCAGTCAAAGTTGGCGCCTACCGGAGCCACAGTGTTATGGTCCTGAAAATAGCAATGAAGAACACAAAGAAGGGAAGACAAAAGGGCATTTCATTAGATAATCAAAATTTGACAAAGTTTTACAGTTCGGTGGGTCCGTTCGGTGTTCACCGGATCACGGGATCACCGGGATGTTCTCTTCTCCCTAGTTCGCTTGAGCTGCGTTGGGCCTGGCGGCCGGCGTCCTGCGTCGGTCAATCCACCTGTTGAGGTGGCCCTGCCGGACAAGGTGCTCCATGTATGCCTTGAAGGGGAGGCAGGATGTTGTGAAGTGTCCCCTTTCCCGGTGGTAAGTGCAGTAGGCCTTCCCGTTGGGATGCCTTTCCCCTAGCTTGTGATCCGGCTCCCTGAAGAACGGTTCGTCCCTGATCAGCCAAAGGACAATGTAAATCGGCTCTGTAAAAACCGTGGTCTCCGCCACGTAGTCCTCCGGTTTTGGAGCATTCCTATCTCCAGTTTTCACCATGTTTACCTGCCTCCGGTTGTGCTGAGCGGGGGCAGGCCGTGCCTGAGGGAGTCGGATGGAGGCACGCTCGGCCAAAAGGTCCTCCAATTGACAGAACTTGTCAATCATCTACATCAGATCATCCATGTTTTCCGCAGGATGGAGCATGAGCTCCCGGAGCATGGGGCTTTCGGACTCTAGGCCCAGCTTGAAGGAGGAGGTGGAGACTCCCTGATTGCAGTTCTGGATGTCGTTGTACAGCTCCCAGTAGCGGTCGGCGTACTGCCGGAGGGTCTCATCCGGTCACTTTCTGAGACTGATCAAAGAGTCGACCTCTTTTTTCTGCTTGCCGCTAATCACGAAGCGGGCAAGGAAGGTCCTCTCCAGATCTCTAAAGCTCCGGATGGACCGAGAGGGAAGCTTGTTGAACCAAAGCGAGCCCTGGGTGCCAAGGCTCGTGGGGAAGACCTTGTATAGGACGACGTCGCTCGAAGAGTAGAGCGCCATGATCTGTCGGAAGTAGATGAGGTGGGTGTAGGCGTCGGTCTTTGGATCATACCTGGTAAACTTCGGCAAGATGAAGCCCGGAGGGAGGACAGCGGATTCGATGGTCCGGGAGAAAGGAGAGAGACTGAGCTGTTCTAGGCGAGCATCGACAGCCTGAAGGGCCTGTCCGGAGGGGTGGTCGACGTGGTGGTCCCTTCGGTGGCGCTGATGCTCCCTTCTGTCGTCATCCGAAAGTGGAGAGCGGTGTCGGTGCCTTTCTTCCCGGTCGTGATGGCACTTCTCCCTTTGCTGACCGGAGTTCTCAGTTTCCGGCCAGAAGTCCTGGAGGTCATGTGGGCAGACTTCAACGAACTCACCCCTTCATATATGTATAGGGGGACAGACTCAGGACGCTTGGGGCGCCTATCGTTTCCCTCTGAGTGGTCTGGCCGACGCTCACGTCCTTCGGCCACTCCCTTTCCTTTGCACTCCCTGTCTTCCTTCGATCTGCGCTGGTGCCGCCATTGTCCTGAAGATCGTGAAGCTGAGTCCGTGGCGCCGGCCATCCGGGTCATCTGGTCCCGAAGTTGGGCGATCTCCGCTTCCCTCTCCTTCAGCATCCGGTCCATGGCCGCTGCGTAGGCCGACCCAAGCTCCGGGGTGAGGCCGGATGGAGAGGCGAAGAGCCCTAGTGAGACATGCTGAGGGGGAGGAGGAGCAGGTCCGATGGGAAGAGCAGGGTCCTGAACCACCGGTGTGTTGTTACTGTCTTCCATGGGGGATATCTCAACACAGGGGCAGATAACTGGTTTCCTCTGAGATTTGGGCTAGCTGGTCCCACTGTGAACGCCAATTGTGGTAGCCAGTTTCTGCCGAACGAGAGCTTCGGTTGCTAGTCCTCCGGAGATGGCTGTCGGATGACGACCGATGGCTCGAGTGGTCCCTGCAAGTAAATAAGGGGGCCTCCTGCTTGGCTCCTGTAAAACAGAGGTTAGTGTCCGCCGATCGGATTTGACCAACGAGGCATCCGATGCTTAAGTTAGTAACCGTTTGAGGAGAGGTAAAGCAAACGAGAGGAGGCCAGACGGTAGCGGTCGGGGATCAGAATCTGGATTAATTGATCGATCCCGTGAACAGTACCCACGGGGGGTATTTATAGATAAATATTAACTTGTGGCTCAAGAATATTGAGTGGGCCGTACGTCGAGGGCCCTTTAGTGGGCCTGGACGGTTGGTGGACCGGGTTAGGCCATACGGACGGGGCATCACGATGGATTCCCCACGACAGTGACAGGAGGCTAGGCCTCCGGGTGGTCCGGTCCGTTCGGAAGAAGGTCGCGAGTGGCGAAGGGGGTCGCCGAACGGTTGTTGTCCGAATGGTGGTGGCTGGCTGTAATGCGGACCCTTCGGTCCAGATGACTTTTATGACTGACGCCCCTATAGTTGTTTTTATAATGGGTTTTATGTTAAGGGTAGATCCTTCGATCTAGGCAACGACCGAAGCGTAGGGGGTTTTCTCCTAGGCCATGGGTCCGGTCACCACAAAACCCATTGTGGGCCCAACACCCACGTAGTACCTCGGATCAGGTCAGGCCCAATGGAAAGGACATCTTGGAAGTACGGCATGGGGATTTGGGCACCATAGTTGGCATCTCGGCAATCTAGTTAGACAAGTGCAAGTGTGGCACCTCGGCTGTGGATAAGGCTGGGCTCAGTGCGGCCAGCATTCGCAGTGCGGTACTGATCAGCTCGGCATAACATGGGCAGTGCGTACAGGTAATGATTGATGGGAAAGATATTAATTATTACGCACACCAACCGTTATTAGGCCATGAATATACGTTGAATGTATGAAGAGAAGTTCAGACGACGGAAGATGAAAGGTTTGATTGACTAATTAGATGCGAGACGAGCAGTCTCCTGTGTATGTTCATTCCCTCTTCTTAATGAGGAGTTAAGGAGGTGGAACGACGCATTAATGACGAAGAACGAGAGGTATATAAGCAGTTATTTACTTCCTTCACAAAGGACCAGAAACTCTGGTAACGAAACTCTGCCAAATTCTCCTCTCAATCTTTAGCGTTCATTTCCTTTGATTAGGATTGAGTTTTCCTTTAACTGGGACTAACTTAATCATCGGAGGGCCTTCAAGCTACTTGACTAGGGGATCATTTAACTTTTGTAATTACAGAGTTGCCTTGAGGGCATTTAAAACAGGAATCAGAGTAGGAACACAAAGAGAAGAAGGTTGCGAGAACATTTGATCAGGTGAAGTCAAGGTCAAAGATAAATACTTGTAGAGACAAGATTTATCCCCGCACAAAATCAATGATAAAAAACGCAAGACATGTTTTGGGCACCAGGGGCGGAGCTGTGTGGAGGGGGAAGGTGGCAGGTGCCACCCCCAATTTTAGGAAAAAATCTCAGAAAAAAATTTTTTTAGGGGAAAAACTAAAAAAAAATTTTTTTTTTCAAAAATACACTTAATTAAATAATTTTTTGGTAGGGGTGACACCCCGTTCTAATTGTGCCACCCCCATTTTGAATTCCTGGCTCCGCCCCTGTTGGGCACAAATATATCTTTTTTTGATAACCAAGATTAATGTTATGATCATATCCTTTGAACTTTGACTGTGCAATCTAAATTTGGAGTGAACTGGCATAGCAACAGACTGCCATAACTCCTACTTAAATCGAAAATGTCCATCCCTTGATGAAAATTGAACTCACAACCTAAAAAAGTATCCCTAAGTTATTTGTTGATTTCACAATTAGAGCAAGCTATGGTGTGTGGGCACAAACATATCTTTACTCGTGTATTCGATGGGAGCATGAAGGGAAATAAGGTCCACAACCTGACCCGGCCGGTAAATCTCCCCCGCCCAAACGGGTTGGGATTCCCGATAGGCTTAGGGCTGTGACTCTTCGGTTCCGTGGTTTAGTTGGGTTTTCTTTCATTGGGAATAAGAAAACACAAAACCCAAACAGACCCTTTACTTTCCCTATCCATCCACAGCTATAAACATACACACGCGGCACAGACTCAGGTACGTGTTCTTTAGAGAGGGAATAGGGACGATCGCGGCTCACGGCTACGCGTGCATGCGTGAATATCGTAGTGTTTATCTGTAGGAGTCAGTATCAACGGGTTAAATCAATCTCAACATTGAACGATTCCTCTTTTAGTCTCCATTGAATCGGGGGTTAGTTCAGTTTCGAGTTCATTGGGACCAGAACGATCAGAAGGTTTTGCTAGTTATGGATTCTTCTATAGTGATCAAGGTTTGATTTTTCTAGTTCAAAGCTGTCTATCTTTCGCTTCAATGTATTTTGTAGGTTTAGACGCGAATGGATTGTTGGTTTGTTTTCTGTGTATACAATGTTTTTGGCGGGTATAGATGTTTGATTTCTGAGAAAATTGACGGATACCAACTTACTTAAGATTGTAGAGACTTTGAATTGCTTTTGGGGGTACCTTTTTGTAGAGATTCTGAGAGAGAATTGAAAGTTATGGAATGCAAGTCTTAAATGTAAATTCTGTTTATTTTCGTGCAATTGTTGTCTTAGTGCAATCAAGTGTTACAATCCCAAATTGGGGATGTGGATTGAGATTCACTGTGGTTATTTTGCTTTCTACAATTTAAATAGACTATGGGTTATGACATTTTATTGCCAGTTGAAATTTAGAGGGGTTTCGCTATGGTTGAGAACATCAGGCTTTTGTCATCAATCATATAAGACTTTTTTCACCATCAGATTTTGGGGATTTCCCTGTAAATGTCGCTAACTAACTCTGCATTGCCTTTTAAATCTTAGGTTAACTGTTTATGGATTCTTTCTGGTATGTGGTGTTGAATGTATGAATGTAGTTCAGATTGTATGAATGTAATTATTATTGTACTCCCGTGGAATAGATAACATGCATTTCTTAGTTGTGAACATCTTCCTTTTAGATCTCTCATTTTACTAGGTATAAAATACAGGCAATTCGTTCATCTATCATCGATGAAGGTAATAGAATATGTTTTGTAAGAATTGCTTGTGTTATGAACAGCCTCGTCCCTAGGGTTCCTTGTATGCAACAACTATTAAGTTTTAGATTTGTTCTCTAATTTCCTATCTGATCAGTTGAGATCATCTTGCCAAAAAGTCTTCCTCAACATGGTTTCACTAGTTATTTTTTCGAACGTATGAGCTACGAATTGATCTACAAATTTTAGCTTTTCTATCCTGTTACCAGAAAAGATCTTTTATCAAATGTCTGCTAACATTTTGCTGCTTAGTTTCCCATAAGATTGTGTCTGAAGTATTGTGACAATATATGCCGTCTTCCCCCATGATGTTTGAGACTTGATGGATCTTGTTTCACTTATTTTGCCCACTTGCATCAGCCCATGAGAATCTTGAGAAGTTGTGGCCTTTTCACAAGGTTAAGTTGGTGAGAAAGGGTGTGATTTTGGGGGACCATGGATGTTTTTAAATTATTAGGTAGTCGTGTTTTGAATTTTGTTGTTACATATAAGCTTAAGATCTCTTGCAGTAACTGGCATGGTGATGTTCACATTAATATCTAAGCATAAACTTTGTTTTTTGTTGGGTTGTTTTATGATATGATTTAATTATGTCAATCACGTCTGTACAGTACTCTTTGTGATGCTATATATCACATTTATAACTTCATTTGGTCTGAAGATTTATGGATACATGGCTTCAGGTTAAATATGGAGAAATACTTAGGCGCTTTAATGCACATGTCAATGAAGCTGGACAACTTGACCTTGACATTGGCGGTTTGAGGAACAAGATTATTGGTCTCTTCAATTTTTTCTTGGATACTGATCTAATGCTCACATACATTGATGAAGACGGAGACCTAGTGACACTTGTTGATGAGGAGGATCTACGTGATGTGGTGAGGCAATCCCTGAATCCTCTGAGGATCACTGTTAAGTTGAAAGCTGAAAAGGGTGGTAAATTTTATGCAAGGTCAAGTGGAAATTCTCCTATGAGATCACCTAAAGTTCAGTACCCATTGCCAAACTTGAATGACAGTGTTTCTGAATATTTGCTATCTGTACCTGAGCCTCTCCGTGGAACTCTCTCTAAGATAGACCTGGCCTCTAAAGCTGTTTCCTCATCTTCGGTGCTTGTGGAACTTGTGGACTGTTTCTCAAAGATGGGACTGTCCCAAGTAAGTCCTGTTTCTGAGTTTCAGACTGGCACTGAATCTAGCACACAGAGTGTGGCTTCAGGAAGCACCATGGGTGCATCAATGACAAATAAAGAAACAGATGCTTCGAGGGATGATGGGCCCAAATTGGAGGTTTTTCCAAATGCCAAAGTTGAAGAGTCAGTCCTGAAAGCCATTCAGAAGGTGGATGGTGTAAACAGCACTAGAGTTTTGGGTTCCATAAATCTCAATGATTACCTCCCTCATGATTCTTCCCCATCTGGAAATGTATCTGAAATTCCTGGTCCAGCTGCATCTGACAATGGTGTTGGTGACTGCGAGGAATGGTTTAAGAAATACGTTGATCTCTGTTTGAGTGACAATGATAAAGATGTTAAGAAATCAAGTGAAGGCTCGAACTCCGTCAATACAGGTGCTTTCTGTAATACTGCTGGGTCTATGGGGCATTCCGTCATGGATACCAATGCTAATTTGGGTGACAGTGTAGAAGCCAAATTGCCTAGTATGAAACATGTTAACAAATGTCCGTTTCCATTAGTGTATGATTCCGCAGTGTCTTATATCTACAATGATTCAGGTGTGCAGCCATTAAAAAGGAGCTATACTCATAGTGATGGCATGGACAGTGTATTTCATAGAGGTGTTCAGTGTGATGTCTGTGGAGTTCATCCCATAGCTGGACCTCGGTATAAGTCGAAAGTGTAAGAAGAGAGATGACAAAAAATTACAAAATATCTGGTCTCTGGCTGTCAAATAGATTTATGGAACTTTGTACTTTTTCCTGCAGGAAAGAGGATTATGACCTGTGCAGTGTCTGCTTCTCAGGAATGGGAGTAGAAGCTGATTACATTAGAATTGACCGTCCGGCATCTTCCCGACCTCCACATTCTTTCAAGGGATTGTGTAATCCTGTATGTTGTGTCTCAGTACATGTATCTTTATTGAACTTCCATTTTGATAGTTGTTATACTAGCCTTTGATATCTAATGTTATTTTGGAATACAATCTGTTGCCATATGCAGCAACCGTGGGCGTGTCATCCAATGCTACCAGAAATCAAGAGAGGTTTTGAGATGCAACCGAGGCAACTGATGTTGGACAGTCGCTTCGTTGTTGATGTTAATGTTATGGATGGTACTCTTATGGCCCCATCAACCCCTTTCACTAAGATTTGGCGGTTACGCAATAGTGGAACGATTGTGTGGCCTCGGGGAACCCAACTTGTGTGGATTGGTGGAGACAAATTTAGTGCTTCACTTTCCATTGATTTACAGGTGCTTATTTTTCTAATTTCCTGATTAGTTCATTCATTGCTTGGATGTCTTATTATTTGTCATTAGCCACATAGATTTGTCTTCATCGCTTGAGAAATTTTGTTGTAATGTCATGGTAGATCTCTGCTGATGGTATACCCATGGAAAATGAGCTTGACGTTTCGGCCGATTTTACTGCTCCTGATCTTCCTGGCCGTTATATTTCATACTGGAGGATGGCCGCACCATCTGGCAAAAAATTTGGGCAACGCATTTGGGTCCTTATTCAGGTCTCGCCTTTCCTTTCTTTTTTCCCCAACATCTCTGTGTTACTTCTTGGTGGTAATAATGTCCGTGCGCGTGTATATTTTTTGTACACTAACTTTTCTATATTTTTCTCCCTACCTTTGCAGGTTGATGCTTCTGTGGAGGATTCGTCCCGTAGCTTTCAGGGTCTGAACTTAAATTTGCCGCCTCAAGACAGTGATGATATAACAGACCCCGAAATTGTTAATGTGAATGTCAAACCCACGATGGTGCAGCCATTAGTTGATGCACTCCCATATAAGAACCAGGAACTGGATTTCCTTAGTAATGATACTTTGCTAGTTGGTGGAGCTGGTGGTGGTGTTTTAAACACTGTTCCTTCAGAGGCTCGTACATCAGTTTCGTTTCCCATCACTCAGATAGCATCGGCTATGCCTTCTGGGACCCATGTGTCATCGCCATCTACTGTTCAAGTGACAAGTAAAAGCAATGATGTTGAGCAGAGTCTTCTTAGGGACCTTGAGGAGATGGGTTTCAAGCAGGCTGATCTAAATAAGGAGATTTTGAGGTTGAATGAATATAACTTGGAACAATCTTTGGATGATCTCTGTGGGATTGCGGAGTGGGATCCCATCCTTGAGGAGCTGCAGGAGATGGTAAGTTATTGATATGTGAAAAAACGTGAAACTTTACAAGAATAATGTGGCGAGAGTATTATTGAGATTATGGGGCACAATAGTGAGTATTCCAGCATTTTGTTTTTTTGGTGTTCCCAGGGTTTCTGTGATAAAGTAATGAACAGGAAGCTGCTGATGAAGAACAATGGGAGCATCAAGCGTGTGGTCATGGATCTCATTACTGGAGAGAAGGCATAGTTCGAGAGCCTCTTATTGATTATATGGTAAGTGGTAGATGCTAAATAAAATTCGGGGTGGCGGTAATATGTTATGGTCCTAATGATTTTCTGGTGTTTTGGCCTCCGGGCCTTGTGAACTTATTTGCTCAAAACGCCTTTGTTTATATGTTTAATGCATGAGGTGCTTTGGAGAAGTAATGATAAGTAGTCACTTGGGGTCTACTACTTGTTAGGCATGACTGAATTCCATAACAATTGCTAGATAGTTTATATTTTCCCTAATTTATTTTTGTTTGCATATTTTTAAATGTTTCAAATTGTTTGTCTATATTTGAATAGTTAAGAAACAAAATCCTATTCAGTTTTTTTTTTCATTTCTCCATTCTCTTGAATAGTAAAGATAAGATATTTGACTTGAATTGAATGGCATTTTCTTAAAGTTAAAAGCTTTCAGAATATTATGATTATGTAACCTTAATAAATTGAATTTCAAAGTTGGAATGAGAATAAATTAGGACGGAGGTTATGAGTTGCTCAATTTATCTAAAAATTATTAGACTGAGTTTGGCTTAATCTTTCTGTTAGGTTATTATTATTATTATTAGGTTTAAGTTAACAAAATATAGATCAAATTTTAAAAAATTCAATGTAAAATTGTTTTGGATTTTTTTGTCTTTAGTGAATTTTGTTAATTTTGTATTATGTTTTTTTGTAGATTTTTTGTTAAAAGGAATTAATAATTCATAGTAATAAGAAACAAATGCAAAAAAATGCAAAAAAATGAATAGAGAAAAAAATAATGTTAGCCTTAATACGGTACTAGGAGTTGGGCACATATTATGTGTGTGATATGTATGTGTACTAGCGTATTGCTTGTGCCGATGATACTCAACAATTTGAAAGCGTAACACAATACATAAATGTACGATGAAACTTCGGGCATTAGTAGTGCTTTCGTAACTAATTTGTGCCTTCAGCACATTGGAGTGCCTTCGGCACTCATTATGAGTGACAGACATTTGATTCGAGTTTTCGATATACCCCGTGTCAATGACACATGGCAACAGAATAGAAAGCACAACATAATATATAAGGGTACGACGAAATTTTGAGTGTTGGTAGTGCCTTGGTATTCATGATGAGTGACGGGCGCTCAATCTGTATTTTCAGTATACCACGTGTCGATGACACGGGACAACAGAATAGAAAACGCAAAATAATACCTAAGGGTACAACGAAATTTTAGGTATTAGTAATGCCTTCGGTACTGATTCGTGCCTTCGGCATTTTGGAGTGTCTTCGGCACTCATGATGAGTGATGACACTCGATCCGTGTTTTCGATATAGCTCGTATCGATGGCATGAGGCGAAATACGTATTACCCATATACAAAATATTGCATGTGTCGATGGCAATTAACAATTCGAAATATGTAAAAAAATGAATGTGTCATTCCAAAATTCATTCAAGAGTTTTTGTCATGAAACATTGTCATGAATCATTTCCAAAAAGGCAGTAAAGTACAAATATGTAATAAAATATTGCCAAAATGAAACACACGTCATGGATGCAACAATAAAAGTCACGCAAGAAATGCCTTACAAACTAACGGAGTTACTCTGTCATAATATGTGGTCATCACAAAAATTGAAGCGATCATCACAGTCTAATTTTTATTCCAATTCATGCAATCAAAACCGAAAATCGGGCAATCATAGTGACGGGCAGAACCCATCATCGGGTGATGAGCGTCGTTCGGACTATTAAGTGCCTTCGACAGTTAATTGTGACTTTGGCACTTTAACCGTGTTGGTGATACGCGAACACACACAGATCGCCAATATGATTTCTTGGACAACTTCCAAATAAACTCTTCCCACCCAAAACATGAAAAGGCACTAAAGTAGTTTTGTACACAGAGAAACCTAAAACACGAAATCAAAGGTGATGTACAAAAACAAATCCAACGCAAGTTCGGAGACATAGAAACCCAGTTTATTACTTCTCACTAAAATAGTTTGCAAACATAGAATGGTGCTGTAAAAACCCAATTTCATCAAACCCAGTTTCATCAAACACTTGAAGAGGGCTCCCTGGGTTCCTCGCATTATGCTCTCAAATTTCTGCAAAATCATCGCAGAAGGGATTAAAATAGACATGCATCTGGCTTCGTCGCGAATGGGAGATATTTAGCGGAGAATCCCTGGTGTTTGTAGTTGGATTCATGGCATCCGGCTTTGTCGCGGATGTTCACGTCGGTGGAGCGATAGAGAAAATCCCATGATGTTGCTGCTCATCATCTGAGGAGCCTGGGGCATCTTCCGAGAGAGCCGAAAACAACAGCTGATGCATACAATCCAATAAATCAACCTCTTTTTCATGTATAGGATCAAAGAGAACTCAGCGGCTCAATGTGGGATTAAGTCAAGGGCTAAGGCCCGTTAGTTTCATTTGTAAAATTTGAATGGTTCCAGACCAGGTTACAACTGTCCAATCAATCATTTAAAAGCATCTCTAAAAAGTTGTGATACACTGCGACCACAATTGTGCCAAAAATTATTCCTGAGGACAGTTTACACTTAGGCAAGACTTATGTTTTGTTGGTACATGCAACGTGCAAATGGAAGTTATTGAGGTTATTTATGTGATCATGGAGAATGCAATATTAGTGTTTTATTCTCCTTTAAATCTAGAGCAAGGTATTTTGAATAGTATCTCTGTTCCTCATAACTAAAGAAGTTTTGGAGTAATATAACTATAATCTGCGGATCCAACAAAAGAACAGGATTCAAATATCAACTCATCAAAGAAGCATGAAGCATACATTATTAATTATTTAATTAGATCTAATAAGATATTAACAAAGTTCAATACAAAACATAATGAGTAAATATCAAAGTTAAGTGAATGTTACATAATGGTCTTTGATCAGTAGTATACATGTCCATTCCAAAGCATCACAGCAACACTTCTGCAACAATGTCACATACATTTAATAAGACCACATCTGTCAAATTTTACAAAGCAAACCTTGTTGTAGGTGACCTCACCACTCCAGCAATAGAAAACCAACCCAAAGAAAAAAGCATTGAAAAACCATCCAACATTTCATTTCCCTTTATCACAAAAAGCTCCAATCCCGTACTCTGTCATATCATTCTGCCACGGCCACACCTTCTCCATTGCTCGAAACACCAGGCTCATGCTCCCCTTCTTCAAAAACCTTAGCAATCCTCTCTAATGGCACCACCGACAGATAACTTGCCACCGTGTACCCTCTCTCCGCTGTGTAGCACACCGCCTGGTTGTACTTCTCCGTGCAGTACGCGATAGTGGGGACCACAATACCGGCCACCTGCGGAAATAGGGGAAGCAGGTTTAGCGTCCACCAAGTTAACGCTAGGTACTGCTCCGCCATCGGCTCGTACTTGGAGTAGAGCTCTTTGGCCATGGGCTCGTATTTGACGTAGACGCTTCTTGCCATGTTCGACGTCGTATCCACAACGCCGGTCATCTGTAATTCCGATGCTACGGCTCGTGCCACCTCCGGAGCTTTCTAAGCCACCGACAATGCCTGGTACGAAGCCTGCTTCACCAGGTTTGGCATGTAGCGTTCCACCTCATCCATCGACTCGTCCACCTGCCGATTTGAGAGAGAGAGGTGATGTCTGTTAGAATGAGTGAGATGAAAAAGCATTGCAGTGGCCCTACTGTGAGAGGGATGTGAGAGGGAGTGGTCGCATGGAGATGAGTTCGATGTTGTGAGAGGTCTTGGGCAGTGAGCTGTTTGTGTATTGGAGGCATTGGGTGGTGGATGAACGTGTAGCAGCGTGGGTGAACGTGTAGCCGCATGGAATGCGTGTATTGTATATATTGATGTGTATTTTTGTTGTATTAGAATGTGTATAGATTTAGGATTTTGATCTCAGCCGTTAGATCAAGATCAGACGGCTGTGTATATGTTTTAGATGTGTATGATTGGGATATAACTGGGACGTGATTGGATATGACTGGGACAGATCAGCATATGACCGGGACATAACTTATATGACTGGGACAAAAATGAGCGGAAGATTCAAAAAAACGTTGTGATTTGTATAATAGACTAACGTATTGCCCGTGTCGATGACACTCAACAATTCGAAAGCGCAACACAATACATAAGGGTACGATAAAACTTCAGGCATTAGTAGTGCTTTCGTCACTGATCCGTGCCTTCGGCACATTGGTAATCTTCGGCACTCATTATGAAAAAACGGGCACTCGATTCGAGTTTTCGATATACCTCGTGTAGATGGCACGGGGCGACAGAATAGAAAGCACAACATAATACATAAGGGTACCACGAAACTTCGAGTGTTGGTGGTGCCTTCGACACTGACTCCTAATTTTGGCACAGGGCAACATATTAGAAAATGACATGGGGCAACATAATAAAAAATGCAACATAATACCTAAGGATACAACAAAGTTTTGGGTGTTAGCAGTGCCTTCGGTACTAATTTGTGCCTTCGGCACTTTGGAATGTCTTTGACAATCATGATGAATGACAACACTCGATCCGTGTTTTCGGTATATCCCGTGTGGATGATCTTTGCAGATGACACTCAATATTGATGCCTTCGACACTAAAGCATGCCTTCGACAAATAATCCAAGATGTGTGAAAAACACCAGCATGGCAATGACACGGGGCGACACAGATTGCACACGCACACGCCTTCTGAATGCAGTTTCTCTAAAAAATCATTTTTATAATAGGTTCCTAACATGTTTATTTTAAGTAATGTAAATGGTGGAATTGTTGTAGTTGTTCTTCGTGTGGAGCAAAAGTTTCGAAAGCCCTTGTAGATAAATATATCGAAAATTGATAGAGAATAAGAAGGGAAAACAGGTCTATTATTTAGATTTTAAGAAATTGAGAAATAAAACTTTCTTATACACAAATTAGATATACAGTTGATTTAAGATAAAACTTTTTGTTACGCAAGCATACCTCCTGAAAGATAAAACTTTCTACTACGCAAGGTTTTCCCCCAAACAAAAACGCCTGGACTCCAAGGTTTAAGATATATAATTGAAAACTCACTAAGGATGATAATCTGTCAATTACTAACTCGAATCATGTGTTTTTTAAGTGGTTAAATATTGACTCGAATTTTTCAGAAACCCATTTTCAGAATCATATGATTGCAAGTACCTCTCATTTTTAGAAAAGACGAAGGTGAGGGTTGTTAGGCGCTTACCATTGAGGCGAGCGATGGTGTGAGGCTCTCATTTTCAGAATTGTTTGATTGCAGGTACCTCTCATTTGCCATCGCCGTCGTCATCATCCTGGGCTCAATGGCCAAGGTGCCAACAACACATCAACAAAGCTACATCTTACTGTTCAAAACATATCAGCCCCAAAAAAAGGAAAATGACAAAAAATCTTTTGGACAGTGGAGTGCCTATTAAGAAAACAAAAATACTATTCACACATTAAGATGTACACCATTTTTTACATCTTGCTTGTGTGGCATGATGTGATTGGCCGGATTTTTTTTTTTTTTGCAAAATTGTTGTGTGTTCAGCCAATCACATCGCGCCACACAAGCAGGATGTACAAAATGATGTACATCTTGATGTGTTACTAGCATTGCTCTTAAGAAAATATAGGCATGAAAATTGAGTGCACACTCAGCACCAAAAAAAAGAAAAGGACAAAAAAAATCTTTTGGCATTGTCTATTAAGAAAATATAGGCATGAAAACTGAGTGTCCACACTTCTTTGACACACCATGGCTCATATATATACCAGTCTCAGCCCAAACAATTGTTGATAATTAAAATGTAGTACATGCTACCTAATTATCATTCTTATTGAAATGAAAAAATACCAAAATAAGGACAATTTCCATCATGGTATTCATTAATTTTCAGTCCCCCAAATATTCCAAGGAACGTACTTGTGATCAGTACTTAGCATCTTAATGCCGATAATGGACGACGACCACAATGAGGAGCAAAACTCATAATGGCAGTCATAGTGCAACAAATAATCTATAGCTTGATAACAATCCTTTACCTGCATTGAACACATGTATGGTTTGCCCATTTTCATCGATCACATTTTTATTAGAAGGTACTAAATGGAAAATAGTTATGTGCCGAGTATTATTAGTAATATTAGAAGTTGCACCTGAATCAAAAACCAAGGTTTAGAGAAGAAAGAATGATATTCAAAGTTTTAATTTTTAAAACATGAAGATGTGTTAAAAGCCAATTTGTAAGTAGAGTAAACATGGCTTTAGAAGATGGAGCAGATCATGTAGACTGGACATAATTTGTATGACTGAGACATAACTTATATGACTGGGATAAAAATGAGTGGGAGTGTCACGCCTTGGATTTTCAACCCATTTTTTTGAATTAAATAAATGTATAAACATTTTTGCATAAACCATTCCAACGTCAAAGGGCCCGTGAGAGAAAAGTAGTACAAACATGTCTCTTTACAAACCTTTATACAAAACATGCGGAAGTAAAACATTTTCAATCCTTCTCTTTCAAATGAAACTTTAATACAATAATCGTCTAGCATAAAACTTGCTTACATTTGAAGGATTACAATTTTTGATAATAAAGGGAATGCCCGTGGGCTACAAAGGGGAAAGAGGGGAAAACGAAAACATGATTTAAAGTAGAGCATGCTTCTCACCACAAGGAACTAGAGCAGGCCTAAGCCAACCCCTCTACAAGAAAGCCAACCCTGCAAACCCTGCAAAGAACTGTAGGAAAAAGGTTGAGTCATAAAGACCCAGGAAACATGTGACTATTAAGTGAAAATGAGGTATGGTGAATATGTGCAAGGTGGGTGAATCCTATTTATGCAATCCCAAGTATGTTCTCAATAATCACACCCAAGTCATCGAGTCCGATTCCGAGTCTAAAACCACACCATACTAGTCAAGAACACACCCACATCTATAGAGAACCTTTAACACTCGCATTTATCCAACTATCACAACGGAGAAGCCAAAACTTTCTATTTGGACAACCAAAACTCAACCGAAAGAAAATCACTAACAAACGCCAAGACCACTATACAAGGTCACTCCACGAATATAAGTCTTCCTCATCACGCATAAGTATTTCAAAGTCCTTATCCGAAGGGTTTTGTTATCACACAACCG
>NMUG010002462.1:0-15971 GCA_002855965.1 Monotropa hypopitys | reverse complement strand
TATAAGTACAGATTAAAGAGTATAATATTATACTTATTCAATATTTGCAAACTTCAATATTGTCGTATGATTAATTGATCGTTATGAATTTTCAACTTCTCACTTACAACTACAAAGAACATAAATATTAATTAAAATTTCTCATACAAATATCAATGTATATTCGAAATTTGTTCGGAAATTAATCAAAAATCTATGATTGGAAATTTTTCGGAACTCGTAAATACCAAAGTATGTTCCAATTCCATTGCAACTATTTTCGGAAAATTTGGAATTCGAAAAATTAGGAATTCGGAATGAAAAAAGCATTCCAAAATCGAAAAAAATTGGATCGGATTTTCGGAAATTTCGAAACATCGAAAAAATGAACAAACCCTAATAATCCCCAATTTGTATATTGCAAGTGGCAGTTGTTCAAGAAAAAGAAACAAACACCACTTCTAAGCAATCTTTGAGTGAAACGAGCTACACCCACGGGTGTAGCCCAGTGGTAGCAGGGACGCACTTGTGTAGTGCAACCTTCGTTAGGTCAGGGGTTCGAATCCTACTAGGTTGATTAAATATTGCTCCCTAGGAATTTGCCTGATACATAGTGTACATGGCAGAGTGCGCTACCTATGGACCGCTGAAGTAAACCCGAATTTGCCTCCCTCACGTGCTTAGGGTGCGAGCAGTGAGGGGACCCACCGCTTGGGGGTCCAAGCATTTTTTGAGTGAAACGAGCTGTATCGGAAACTAATTTATGAGTGAGGTTCATTTTTTTTGAAAATGAATTTGGTGGGGGTACAGTCTACAGACACCTCTGGGCTCAGTTTTTAACTTTGGTTTACCGACGTAGCTCTCGCTCTCCAATTGACCAGAGAGATGAGCAGCAGCACGAAGGTGGCTCATTCTCTAGCCTTCAGGGTGATGCGGCTGTGCAGGCCGTCGTTTCACGTGGACACACCCCTCCGCTTCGACCTCTGCGATCTAATCGCCGGCGAAGACCTCTTCGACGACCCCGTCGCCGCCTCTCACCTCCCTCGCGTCCTCACCAACCACGCCTTCTCCACCCCCGATTCTGATCTCACCTACCGCTCTCGATTCCTCCTCCATGACCCCTCCGACGCCATGGGCCTCTCTGGCCTCCTCGTCCTCCCCCAGGCCTTCGGGTACCTCTCTCTCTCTCTCTCTCTCTTCGTATACGCGCACACTCGAACGTCCATACGCGTATGCACCTGGATCAGAATGTGATGTGATCTCTGTTGGCAGGGCGATATATCTGGGAGAGACATTTTGCAGTTACATCAGCATCAATAACAGTTCCAATTTTGAAGCCAGGGACGTTGTAATTAAGGTGATTACGCTTTCTACTTAAGGTATATAGGTGCAGGAATTTAGACTTAGTGTGTCAATTGGGAGTCCCATTGCCTTACAAATTCAGGTACGAACAATGGTGCAATGTTGAAAAGAAGCCAAAATCTTCGGGCAGCCACGGAAGGAAATATTTACTATTCAGCCCGAGCTCAGCGCCTCACAAGATCTGTGCCGAGCTGAGCCAGTGGACCTCACTGCAGGTGTAACACCAGCTCAGATTATAACTGAGTTGGACAATGGGGCATGTAAGGGATCCCCAAGGTATTTCTTGCCCAACCACATGTTTAAATTGGACGATTGGCTTACCGAAAATAAGAGAGCATTCCGTGATAATTGGGATAAAGATGGAAGGCTTCCTACTATTCAGAGAGCGTGCGAGACAAATACAGAAAAAGTTCAAGCAACAGAAACTTCTTAAAATAACTGGGGAGTATATATTCCCCCTACATGACACCTTCCAGAGGTACGAAAAATTATTTAACAATTACATCTTTGATTTTTCTTCTAAAGAAGCGAGTTATTAACTTAAAATCGGACGATACTTGACCGACACTCCACCGGTGTCAAGATATTCATTTTGCAGGATAACGCTGAGCTGTTGAACGAGAAGCCTGGAAATCACTTCATCAGTTGGTGCCGTCTGTGGAAAACGATTATTTGTTTGGTGAAGGATTTCTGTATGTTCAATACCCGTTCAATGGCAGAAAGAAACCATCAAGGACTCCCAGACAATAACGCCCCCGTGGGAGAAACCAAGGTGAAATTTCCTATGCTAAAAGGTGTAGGCGAGATGAAAGGCGATCAGAAGGTAGCACAAGAGTGCTACAATCGTTCTTCCAGGCATTATGATGAGGCCCTGGTGGTAGAGGAATTGGATGTGAGGGACAAGGAAAAGTTGTAGAAAGGTGAGCCAGTTGAAGAACTCATCTCAGTAAAAGTTTGGCCGGAAGAGCCTAGCAAGACCATTCGGGTCGGCACTGGTCTGAACGAGGAAGAAAGAAGCAACCTTGTTAGCTTCTTACGGGAGTGCAAGGACGTATTTGCCTGGTCCCACGAAGATATGTCTGGAATTGACCCAATTTTCATAGTCCATCGATTGAATGTTAATCCAGATCACAAACCCATTAGGTAGAAGAAGAAAACGTTTGCACCCGAGAGAAATAGAGCGGCAACAGAGGAGGTGGAGAAACTACTTTATGCTGGGTCTATCCGAGAAGTTCAGTATCCCAGTTGGATTGAAAATATAGTTATGGTTAAGAAGCAGTCCGGCCAATGGAGGATGTGTGTAGACTTCAAAGACTTGAACAAATCTTGTCCAAAAGATAGCTTCCCTTTGCCCAGGATTGACCAGCTGGTGGACTCGACCTCAGGGCACAAGCTTTTGAGCTTCATGGATGCTTTCTCAGGGTACAACCAGATAAAAATGGATGAAGATGACCAAGACAAAACCGCTTTCATCACGGACAGAGGCCCGTATTGCTACAATATAATGCCTTTCGGATTAAAGAATGCAGGGGCTACATACCAGAGGTTAGTGAACAAAATGCTTAGAAGTTTAATATCCAAAACGGTGGAGGTGTATGTGGACGATATGCTGGTCAAGAGCACGCAAAGGGCTGACCATGTGCGAGATTTAGCAACGGCCTTTGAAGTTTTGAGAAGGTATAATATGAAACTAAACCCTGCCAAGTGCGCGCCTTTGAAGTTGCCTCGGGAAAATTCCTTAGTTTTATGGTGTCCAGAAAAATTAAGGACAATTATAGAAATGAAATCACCAAGAACTGTCAAGGAGGTCTAGCGCCTTACAGGATGTGTGGCCGCACTCAATAGATTTGTGTCGAAAGCTATAGATAAGTGCCAGCCATTCTTCAAAATCTTGAAGGAAGCTTTTCAATGGACTCCGAAAAGTGAGCATGCCTTCAATCAGCTGAAACATTACCTTCAACATCCACCACTGCTCAGTTCGACGATTGATGGGGAAGAGCTGTTTTTGTATATCGCGGTGTCCTCGTATGCCGTCAGCTCGGTTCTGGTTCGAGAAGAGGGTGGAATACAACATCCAGTATATTATATGAGCAGAGCTCTTCAGGGAACAGAGACAAGATACCCAAGATTGGAGAAAGCGGCCTTCGCCGTGGTAACAACAGCAAGAAGGATATGGCCTTACTTTCAGGCTCACCCCGTTAGCGTACTAACAGATTTACCCCTGAGAAGGGCTTTGTATAATCCAGACACCTTAGGTAGTCTCATTCAATGGTCATTGGAGCTAGGGGAGTTTGATGTCAATTACAAGCCAAGAAGCGCAGTCAAAGGTCAGGCATTGACGAAATTTTTGGTTGAATATACTGTTCTAGACGATGAAATCTCCATGGAGGAAGAGGAGTTATGGCTCCTCCAGGTGGACGGATCCGCAACCAAGGAAGCCAGTGGAGCAGGTTTGGTTATGACGTCTCTTGATGGTCAAAAGTTAAGATAGTTGCCAAGGCAATCAATTGAGGCCTATTCGACCTATTGCTAAGGCAAGATAGTTTCCAAGGCAATCAATTGAGGTCTATTCGACCTGTTGCTAAGGCAAGATAGGTGCCAAGGCAATCAATTGAGGTCTATTCGACCTGTTGCTAAGGCAAGATAGTTGCCAAGGCAATCAATTGAGGTCCATTCGACCTGTTGCTAAGGTAAGATAGTTGCCAAAACAATCAATTGAGGTCTATTCGACCTGTTGCTAAGGCAAGATAGTTGCCAAGACAATCAATTAAGGTCTATTCGACCTGTTGCTAAGGCAAGATAATTGCCATGACATCATTCGAGGTCTATCCGACCTGTTGCTAAGGCAACACAATGCTAAGGCAACGTGACGCCAAGGCAAAAGCAAAAATAATAGCCGAGACAAGAAACATAGGTCCATCTGACCTATCGTTGAGCAAAAGAATGTTAAGATTGGAACAAAACTACCAGGTCAATTGGACCAGCCCAAACTAGGCGGCTTAAAAAAAATCTTTGATAAAAAATCCAAAAACGTAACAAGGTAGGAAGAGAAACAAAAAATTGAAGTCAGGAACTGCCTATACAAAATATGCTCGATGACCGAGAAGAAGCACTAATACAGAAACTTGTAAAAATATCTAAAGGCCTTGTCCTCAGATAGAAGGATTATCTTAAAAAACGTGGACATTATCGGACTGAGACAGCTCGGTAGCAGCCTTGTCTATAATGTCAGGGGCAGTAGATAGGACTGCATCTTCAGCCATCTTTTTTGCAAAGGCTTGTAGGTCGTCTTGCCGTCTTGTAACAATCTCCCCAGCTTCTTCATCACCTTCACAACCTGTAGATGAATCGTCTAACGGAACTTCAAATTGTTGAGAGCTGAAATCAACATCAGGGTACTTTGTGCATTGGCGATGCATGTCTTCAAAATCTTCAAAATAACTTTGAGTCACCTCTACGAAGTGCTCTTCTCTCTCTCGAGAATGAATTTCTTTTAAACGAACTATGGCCTCTTCAGCTTGTCTCAAGGCCTCGTCTCTACCCTGCTAAATACGGTCTTTTTCCAAGGTAAAGGAGATTCAATCGCCCAACGCCTTGCGAAGATCAACACTTAATTGTTTATTGGAGCCCTCACAAACAGTTATATCAGCACGAAGAGCTGTCAGTGCTAGCTCGGCCTTCTTCTAGGCGAGCTGAGCTGCTTCCTTGTCCAGATGAGCTTGGCGAATATCTCCCTGTAGGACTTGATTCTTCTTAATCAATCTTTCCTGCTGAGACGAGAACTTACTCATTTCCTGGGCGAGATAAAAACTCTTCACCAGGACCTGTCCCAAGAGAGAAGGAATCAGGAAACCAGCCTGCGAGGGAAATACAAGGACGAAACAGAAACGAAAAAAAACATCCTACCTGGCTCAGCTCCACGACGGTTTCATCAGCAATGGCAGGCGTATCATGCACCTTGAGGTACTTCAGGCCAGCACCCGTAGGCATGCATGTGGCCTTAGCCTTGGCGTGATCTTCATAAAAAAGGACTGAAGGACCATCGCCCTCGATCTGCGGTCCTTTTTCTTTTTCCTCCAAGGAGGGAATCAACCTTTGTCTCTTCAACTGGGCGACAGTGGGTAGTGGTGGTTTTGCCCCATCACCAGTCACTTTTGCTTTACCTTCCCCAGGTCCCAATGGGACAGGAGGGGAAAAGGTGACGGGTAAGGTCTCGAGAGCAGGGTCTTGAAGTGTAGCAAAAACCCCTGCGTTCCCGTCTCGGGATCTTTTTTCTTCTCAATAGCTTGCCCAGGGGACATGCTCCCCCTTTCTATCTGGAGCTGCTTTAAAGCCTCTTTATTCAGCTTGGGAGGGGCCATCTCAGCTTCTGTTGTCTCTGCGACATCAACAAACAAACAATAAGGGGTCAAATATAGGGGACTTGGGCGAATGCTAAGGCATGAATACCTTTTTCAAAAACTAAGGCCTCACTTTCAACTTCGGGCCCGAGAAGATAAGTGGCAAGGCTCTCTGATGTGATGAGATGATATGAATCATGAACGTCGTGCTCTTCGGCGTATGCCACTTCAATACGCTCGTCCGAAATTTGCGCCTTTATTCGACCTGAGCAGAAAATTAAGATCAAACTATGCTACCGGTATATTCGACTTCAACACAGTAATGAAATTCATGGTAGGGGCTACTCACACTATGAACAAGGAATTCCCCACTTCCTCTGAGCCCGGGGTATGGAGCCGTCATCCCGACATGGGAATTTCTACCCAGAGCCACTGACAAAAAAGAATTTATATTTCCACTCCTTCACAGAGGATGGAAGTTTGCCCATCACGGAAGGAACATAGGGTCTCTTGCAAAAGTGCCACCATCCTTTGGTATGTGGGGGACCTCCTTGATCATAAAAAGATGGCAGAAGGTAGACACCCTTAAGGGAGTATGACCATCTGACATTGCCATCCATATGACCGCACAACCTATTAACAACCTATATTCATTTGGGGCCAGTTGACTGGGGGCCAACCCAAATCGGGACAGAACCTGCCTAATGATGCTAGGGAAGGGAAGACGCAGACCAGCCTTCAAAGCGTCCTGGTAAATGCATAGCTCATTGCATGAGCAATCAAAACCCTTTTGTCTGGGTTAGGAGCCCTAAGACATACAGTGTCTGGAATTTGGAACCTGCGGCGTATGGTCAGCAAGTCGGCGGGTTCTATTACAGAAGCATAAGCAGAGACTGAACAATGGAATCTGGGTCTAGGATAAGGTTGGCTGTGGGGAACCAAGTCCCCCCAGCCTGATCGGATATGTCAGGTGACCTAGCCTGGGCTTCAGATGCCCTCATTGCCAAAAGCCCTAGTCCCTCTCCCCATTAAGACCTCTACATCTTCTTCTGTCGCATCTCCTATAAGTTCAAGGTCTACAACGGGTGCAGGCTGTGAAGGACTGTGTTCAGTCATGGTGAAAAGCTGAAAGCCGAAAGGTCGAGAGGCAAAGAAGGGGACTTACCTAATGAGAAGGAGGTGAAATTCCCAAAACGGTTCTTGAGAGGAGGCTTGAACAATACTGGTGAAGGAGAAAAAGGCAAGTGGCCCTTTGCGCGAGCGAAATGATAAGGTATTGGGAGGACTCGGGACCCGAACCATTTCTCTCTTCATTACCATTAATGGCTCATCAGGGTTTTCGGTCTAACGGTCAGGAGGGCCGCCACGTGGCCACGATGTAACCCTTATAATGGGGCATTTAATGGTCTGTGCACATACTTCGAGAACGATGGTTACTATGCAATGGTTGAGAACATTGTCCCCGCTTGGACGAGTTCCTATCTCATTTCAGGAAGACGTGGGAGTAACTGATGAGTATTATTCAGCTCGACCTCAGTGCCTCACAAGATCTGTGCCGAGCTGAGCCAGTGGACTTCACTGCAGGTGTAAGGCCAACTCAGATTACAACTGAACTGGACACTGCTTTGGTCAGGGCATGTAAGGGATCCCCAAGGGGTTTCCCGCCCAACCACATGTTTGAATTGGACGATTGGCTTACCGAAAATAGGAGATAGCATTCCGTGATAATTGGGTTAAAGATGGAAGGCTTCCTACTATTCAGGGAGCGTGCGAGACAAATACGGAAAAGAAGTTCAAGCAACGAAACTTCCTAAAATAACTGGGGAATATATATTCTCCCTCTAGGGTACCTTCCAGAGGTACGAAAAATTACTTAACAATTACATCTTTGAATTTTCTTTCCTCTAAAGAAGCGAGTTATTAACTTAAGCATTGGAGGATACTTGACCGGTACCCCACCGGTGTCAAGATATTCATTTTGCAGGATAACACTGAGCTATTGAACGGGAAGCCTGAAAATCACTTCATCATTTCCTATTTTATCATATTAGGAATTTCATCACTTCTAAATGGGCTGTTAGCTTCGAGCGTGTGATAAACACTTTTTGACTTAATAATAGTGCTATGCTTAATGCATTTTGTCTTTTGGATAATTAAAACTAGCGAACTTTTGATCTTTAAACCAAACCAAACCAAACCAAACTAAACTAAGCCTTGAGTCCCAATCAATTGGGGTTGGCTACATGAATCCCTTTTTTCCAATTTTCTCTATCGAGTGCATCGTATTCTGTTATATTTAATAAACTTAAATCTTTACGAATAACTGTTTCTAAAGTCAATTACCGCGTCAATGGGCCTACGATAAACATGTCCAAACCACTTTAATCTATTTTCTATCATCTTAGTTTCTAACGGTGCAATTCCTACCATTCCGCGGATGTTTTCGTTTCTAATTCTATCTCGTAAAGTTTTACCGCACATCTATCTTAACATTCTCATTTCAGCTACACTCATCTTACTCTCATGTTGTTTCTTGACCGCCCAACATTCTGTACCATATTACATGGTTGGCCTTATAGCCATCCGGTAGAACTTCCCCTTCAACTTTGTAGGTATCCTACGATTGCATAACACTCCCACAACACTTCTCCACTTATTCCATCTAATTTTTGATCTTTAGATAACCAAATTTAATCGAACTCACCCTACATTAATGCAGCCTTCTCTCTCTCTCTCTCTATTAGATTCATCCAAGTATTTATATTATAGTACATTTTAATGTGTTAAAAACAAATATGAGTGGTCAGGATTAGAAGTCCACAAACTTATTTAAATGGGGATCCCTCATAGGAAGTTTTCTGTATATATATATATATATAAGTTAATGTGCCCTATGTTTTTGGTTATGGACTAAACATGACCATTGTAGGACTAACAATCCCTCAAATAGATAATCAAAAGTAACATGACATGTTTTGGTTATTTAATTTTGGTTATGTCATTGTGTATACCCTAATGACCTTAAAAACCCTACTTTTCAGTTATGTCTACGTCAGTTCGTGATGATTCAGATGTTTATTATTCACTTATTTATTCTTTATGCCTCCAAACATATACAACTAAGTAGGCAGTCAGTTCGTGATGATTCAGATGTTTATTATTCACTTATTTATTCTTTATGCCTCCAAACATATACAACTAAGTAGGCTAGCGTCCGTATATACATACACAAAATTTGAGTATTGGTTAAGAAGTTAAGTTTGGTTATTCCATTGTGAGGATTTTTTTGAAGTAAAATTGTTAACTTTAAAAACCTTTTAGTTTTGTGTATGCCATTGTGGATAACCTTAGTCCTACATATCCGCAAAAATAAAGGAACATTATAATCAGGTTCTCCTGTTGGCTAGTAGTCTATATATGTGTAATTACCTTGTAAATCTCTTCTGGGCCCATGAGTTCACCTGGTCTTCTAATTCTTGTTTGTTTATGGAGGGAAAATGCACCAGTTAACTCACTGTCTCTCTGTCTGATAATCGTTAGAAGGTTTTAAGGAATATGCAAAGTGCTAGAGATTTAGTTCAATCAAGCTGCTTTCGATCATTTTTTTGTGTGGAAATGGACTTTATATGAATTCAAGAATGTAACATGTCACTTTGTTTCCTCACTTGTAGTGTCTCTTGCTTTATTTCCCACAATTTTACCCATGACAATTTGTTTCTATTATAATCGAGAATCGTAGTCTGAAAATAAAAAAATCACGAACCCAAGTATTGTGCTGTTGACTAATTAAGGTACCATTGATTTGTCTCAGAAAGGAATAAGCCTATGATCATTAAGAGAGGGTCTTTTTAGATCATAGGACATAGAGGAGAAAAGCTTTCGATTAACTGTCTGCATAGATCAGCGCTAAAAAATAATGATGAGAACACAGTTGGTGTCTGAGGCTTAGATTGTTTAATATGAACACACACTTTGTGTCTGAGGCTTAGATTGTTAAATATAAACACAACTTGAAATGACTAATCATTCATCATCAATTGGTTACAGGCGGAAATTCAAACCGAAAGACAAAGAATAATGCTTTTAGATACATCAAAATCACCTGTTGAATCAATACGTGCAGGAGGTCGTTACGATTTCATTGTAGAACATGATGTGAAAGAGCTCGGTGCTCACACGTAAGTTATATCATGCTAATGATGCCAACGATTTTAGTTTCCGTTGACCAACTTTATGTTGATTAGATGTTGTGTTTGAAGCATCCTAATGTTGCTCCACCTTCTTTAGGCTTGTTTGTACTGCTATGTACAATGATGGGGATAGCGAACGTAAATATCTTCCACAGTTTTTCAAGTTCGTAGTCGCAAATCCGCTTTCAGTTAGGACAAAGGTATGACCTTTGACCTACGGCAGACCAAATCAGTATGCATATTCACATGAATTCGTTTCGATGGAAATGATGTTATAATGCCAGGCAGTGCTTCATGGCCAAACCTTGCTTTAATTTAGTTATTGTATGTTTTCCTTCTGATTTCTCTATCATAATCAGTGTATATTTTCCTTTTGCAGGTCCGTGTTGTCAAGGTATGTCAACTTCAATTGAATTTTTTTTGCCACCGGTTTATGATCCTTGTTAGATACACCTATTGATACAATGGATTTCAAGACTGGTAATTGAAAATGCTGTCTCGGTTTCTTAAATACCGATGGAACTTTATAATTAATTAGGTGTTTTTTTCTCTATCATTTATCCGTGTATTTGATTACTCTTGAAACTTACTTTTGGCGAGACACGGTATTTGAAAGTATGCTCTATTTTAAGTATTTTATGACCACTAGGGTAGGTTGACCTTTCAAGTAGGTCCTGGTCCTTTTCCTAGCACTTGCTAGATGGATATGTATTTTGGAAAGCCTTTTTTATTCCAATGAGCATAAAATGAACAGTTATTTCACTTGGGTAAAAACAGGTTCTTTTTTTCTGCAATCAATGCCATGCTAAGAACTTTTCTTTTAAGTTTCATCCTTTCTATCACAGCTGTATCTTCTTCATATCAGGAAACTACATTCTTGGAGGCTTGCATTGAAAATCACACAAAATCCAACCTTTATATGGACCAAGTTGAGTTTGAGCCTACTCAGCATTGGAGCGCAATGCTTCTTAAAGCTAATCATCACCATTCAGAGAACCATCTGACGAGGTGGTGATTAATATTTTATGCCTCTACGTTTCCATGTGTTTGAAGGCATTTTTTCAATCAGTTCCAAGGCCGATCTCATTTATTGTTTATGCTAATTTTGTCTGACAGAGAGATATTCAAGCCACCCATTCTCATAAGATCCGGGGGAGGAATTTATAACTATCTTTATCAGTTGAGATCATCCTCACAAGGATTTACTCAATTGGAGGTTGAGGGGAGTAATATCCTTGGGAAATTCCAGATAACATGGCGTACAAATCTAGGTGAACCGGGGCGTCTGCAGACACAGCAGATTCTTGGTAATGTAAGTGATAAAGACTATCTGTGAGACTAATGAGGAAGATTCATTACCATGTGTTGATCTGCAGTCAGTCTTCCTTGCCTTTTGTATGTGTTAGATTAAAGATGCGTTGTAATTAACTTACAAGTTAACATGTATTAGTGTGTCTGTCCCCAAGCTCATGGACGAACAAGCCGGTGGAGTTGTAATAGCATTGTTGCACGTTTTTCCGAATTCGTTACTGGCCACATATGGTTGAACACAATTTGAGGGGGTCTCTCTATAGGAGATGGCTTATATTGTATCATCAAAGTCTACGAGTTTTAAGTTGCAATCGAGTTATGTTGCAGTTTTTGATGCACTTGCACATGTATGTACAGCAGTGGAGGTGACTAAGCTTCCCTTTTTCCGAAAAAAGAAACAATACCCACATGGCTCTTTTTGGTTGTATAAACTGGTAGAATTGTATTTCAATTCCGTTACCCTCTTTTTGTCTTCCATATTTTTCTTGCAAACTCTTTCTCTCTTTTCATTTACAGCATGCCTAAAAGGAATGTCTTTTCAAAACTGTAAGATTTTCATGCAGTCAAACCCACAAGAAAGTCCTTGTAAGAGCACCGGTCAAAATGAACAACTTGCTAATTATCCTTTGAAACACAGCCTCGTCGGCGCTATTTTTAAAAAAGCAGAACCTCTTTTTTACCTAATTCCAAACGAATCAAACACGGGATTGGGTAGAATTATGTATGAAATTGATACCGAGATAAATAGTTTAAGTCTACTAATCCAAGTACTGTTAATTCCATCAATTTTAGTCCGCAAATCAAACGAGGCTTCAATGCTTCAGGACTGCATGGGTTATTTTATGTGGTATATATGCATGTTAAGCATCTAAAATGTTCTCTTCTGCAGCCCACCACACACAAGGAGATTGAATTACTGGCAGTGGAACTACCTTCGGTCATCTTCTTGGAAAGACCATTCTCGGTAAGTGTAAAGTTCTTATACATGTGTATCTAAGTATGATAAAATAGTGTACAAACATCAAAGACATACTTTTGTGCACACTTTAACTATGATCTTCCTTTTTCTAGATTTTTTGTATGTTTGGTACACAACAATGGGTTTCCTTCGATGTTTGTTACTGGGATTCTCAATGCCATCAATAGAGGCTATTTAAAATTTAATAATGATATTCAACATAACATTTGACTTCATTGTTATGTATTTTCCAGTACTGATGCATCCGAAGATCATTTCGGCGGAAGATCCAATAATCTCTGTCCGAAATGATTAATATGTTCTAATCATGTACTAAAGATGCATTTCCTGGAGATAGTATTACCTTTAGATGTTGAAGAAATTTCCGTCATTTTGTTGAAAATATATTAGCAATAATATTTTTCTATTTTTTTCTTAATTATATGTAGTCGCAGACTGATTCTTTTGACAAATTTGGTTTGAAAAATCTGCGGCTCTATAATATCTAAACAAGGTTCATATATCCCAGTTTACTTGTTTAAACGATTCATGAGCAAGTCATATATTTTGTAACCGGGGCATCATGTAATTGATTGGTTTTCTTAGACTTTTATCCATGAATTAAGCTTTGATATTGCCGATAGAACGAAAGAAGAAAGCTTTGCTAGATGACCTATTTGATTGTCCCAGCCATTTTCATGTCATACTCTCCAGTGTTTAGTTTATCTGTCCATAACCCAATGTTTGTTTCATTCTCATAAAAAAGCACTTGCATACTTTTTGTTCTCATAACGTATAGCAATCTATATGCACAAAACACCCGGGGGCCATAATTATTCTGATAATTACATTAAGAAGTCTATTATCAATTTTTGGACATGTTTTTGCTCTCTGGATGGGTACAAATTTTCTAGTTTTGTAGCTTTTGTGAGTGAAGTTGCTTGGGCTTCTTGAAGTTGTATCTTAAAATGTTAATAGCATTTTTTCTATTTTTGTTTCACAAAATAAAAATTCTTTGAAAAAATGTCCAAGACTTGTATGATTAATAGTGCAATTTTCGGAACACTCTGTTTTATTGTTACTTAGAAAAGTATGTACACTTAACTTGCTAATAGGTGTCAGTGAGTCCACATTGTTCCGACATGTCCATTCCCAAGCAGTCACCTTTACCGTATACGATTCCAAGAACAGTTCCTTTCCATGAAAACACTTTTTCTTCTGATGGCCCCCACTACCATTATCTATTTTTCCAAAGCAATTAATATAAAGTGGCTTCATGCTTTTGTAGGTACGCTTGAATCTCGTGAACAATACTGATAGGAAACTGGGTCCTTTTGAGATCTGGATATCACAAGGTGATTTGCCTGACGAGAAAGTTGTTATGGTTAATGGTATTCAAACATTGGTAAGGCTTTTGAGTTACCTTCAATCATCCTTTTTATTTGCTACTTGATGCTTATACTCAGATGCTGATTATATCATTCACCAGTCTAGGCATATTCTCCTTTGTTTACTCATCTTGGTATCAGTGCCTGAGTACAAGAATATAATTGCGTGGTTTTGGAAGTCCCTTGGGTTCGTCTGGTTTCAGATGAAGTGATTGTCATTATTATCATGCAACGAGACTAACTCAAACACAAGTTCAATAGTTTTCTTATGAATTTCATCAATGAGAGTTTGGGAAGTTTATTGTCATGGTTTTGGAATAACTACTTATAAAGGACCATAGTTACACAAGGATCCCAATCCCTTTGAAATCCACATCTATCATCCAGATGGCGATGTAGATTCTCATCTGAATTATGAAAGCATAATGTGTCATGAAATTAGATGGATGTGCACCATAAAGCACGTTAAATTGATCCTGTAATGGTTGCAGCATGAGACTACATTTGAAAACTGGAACCACCAACATATGCAGATGTATCCATGTCATCCCTCCTAGTTAGCTCATGCAAAATGTTGCTCTGTGATATACTGATCTAGGAATTTTGACACCCATGTACAGGCTTTACCACATGTGGAAGCATATAGCTCTACCCATTTCCAGCTGGTAAGAATATTGTTTCTGAACTTCATCTTCTGGGATGTAAAATTATTTCGAATTGTAAAAGACAAAAGAAGGCAAAACTTTAGGCATGTAGAGGCAAATTTTCACATGCATCTATCTGCAGTTTGGGTCTAAGTATTGGTGGAAATTCTTTTGGGGTGCGCCTCAAATGTTTTTTCCCTTACTAGAATTGGTCAGGCGCCCTAATGTGGTGTTTGATCAATTGGGAATCTGTGCTGATTTCCATTCCGCATAAAGTTTTACTTCCGTTAAATCCTTACTGGTGCCTTGTGCAGAACCTAATTGCTACAAAACTCGGGGTTCAGAAAATCACTGGCATAACCGTGTTCGACACAACAGAAAAGAGAACATATGACACCTTGTCAGATTTGGAGGTTAGTCAATCCTTTGCCGTCAGCCAATAACCACTTCAAAATGCTTTAAATCAACATTTTTTACACCTACCAGTTGTGTCTGATCAGATTTTTTCTGGGATGATTTATTCGTGTTCACTACTTAGTCCAGTCAAACAAACCTGGTCTCAATGCCTTTTTTGTTATTGAACCCTTGTTGGCCAGGCTAACCTGAGTTGATATTCATCCATTTTCCTGAGAACAATTGTCTGTTTGACTTGTAGAATATTGTTTCACGCATTCTCTCTATCGTCTTGTTGTAATTCTTGAAGCCCCAAGGATAAAATATTGATTAACTTAAAAACATAACCTTATTTTTTGTGCATGCTGCAGATATTTGTTGATTCAGATCAATTGGTCAAAAGTACTGTGACTGGATCCACTGTAGGGGCCAATTTGGTTCCTATTTTGGACGCACATTGATCCTTTCATGATGATGGATACCATGGTGTTTCTGTTTATTGTAAACAGTTTCATGTGATCCAAACAGATTGCAAGGGGAGATTCATTGCAACTTGACTGGTTCTGAAGAAAGAGCCTTCTGCACCCCACAAGGCAAGCCTCTCATGGGATTCCTTTGTTGCCTGTTAAATGATTCCCTGTTCTATTAAACTTGTGGCGACTATTGGTTCTGGTTATTCCAATTTTCTTCTCACTAGTAGGAAGTTGTGAAACTTTGGTATAAAACTTCCTCTACATATTATTACATCACCCGTCACAGCTTAAAATCATTAGTTCGAGATGTTCAACTGTTATATTATTTTAAAATATTCAACCAATATTGGTTTCTATATTACTTAGAGTAAAAAAATGTCTGTGTACTTTAAAAGTATGTATTTTGGAGATTATATTAGTATGTTTTTGGAGATTATATTATTATGTTTTTTGAGATCAAAAGGTTGCTTATTTATTCGTCTTTAGTTAATTTTTTAATATTCTAATAGATTTTTTTTTTCTTTTAAAAAATATCTATACTAGAAACACTTGAAAAAGTCAAAAAATTAAGATGAAATAGAAGTTTGACTTTATTTTTGGTTTTGAGTGTTTTTTAAAACCACTCTCTTTTACTTTTAGATAGATGAAAAAAAACGGAGTAAAAAATTTTGGAGATGGAAAACGAAAAGGTCAAAAATTTTGTGTTTTTTACTGAATATATAAAGTTGGAAAGATTGTTGATTTCCCCTCTAACTAGCATTCTCCACTTTCTATTGATACACACTGACCTAAATTATTTTAAAAAATACCTATTTTTTGTATTAATAATTTATTTTGACGAAAGAAATTTTAACAGTAAAATTTTGAATCCAAGAGTCAAAAAGTTCATTAAAGAAAAAAAGTTTTAGAAAGTTTGTTTTTACTGTCCTTTTT
>NMUG010002461.1:0-15974 GCA_002855965.1 Monotropa hypopitys | reverse complement strand
CTCCGATGCCCTATATAAGGAGCTTGGCATTCAATGCAAAACAGGTTCTCTCTCTCTCTAGCCCAAGCTCTGCAATTTCTACTTCTCTCTCTAAAAGCATATTTCTGACTTTGCCATCGGAGGGTCCACCGGCGACGCCGCCGGTAGCCTAACGATTTGCTCACTGTGCAGCTAGGTCCAGGCCATTCAGCTCAGCCGCTCACCGCCGGAATCCACCGCAGGAAAGGCTTACCCCCCAACAATATATATATATGTATATATATATATATGACTGAGAGAGGAAGTCCTAGTCATTGTTTTGGCCTCCTCTCTCTCTCTCTCTCTCTCTCAACACCGTAAGTCCCTCTCTCTCCTTTCTCTCGAATTCTCTCTCTCCTCCTTTCTCTTCTCACATTTGACCCTCTCCTGTAGGGTTTTGGAAGTAAAGCCTTTCATTAACCTTGAAGAGTATCTCAAGGACTTCGAGGAGGTGGTCTCGGCTCGTGGCTTTGTGAAGAATCTCTCTCCTAGAGATTTCGAATTTTTCGCAAAAGTGAGTAAATCACTCTCTCCTCTCTTGTATGTGTATGTGTGGTAGTGTCTCAATTGTTCTTCCCCTTCCTCGAATCCATGGAGCTATTTGGTCGGGGTCCATGGTAGGTTTATGTGACAAGGGTTAGAACCCTAACTTCGGGCTTAGATGAAGTATAAGGTGTTGTCTCCTTGGCCTTCGAGCTTGCGAAGGCCAAGTGTTCGATGAAATGTCGGGATTCATTTTGGTGATTGGTTTGAGTCTCAGAGTTTGTCCTTGGGGTTGTAGGAGGTGGTATTGGACTTGTAGAGTCTGTAAGTGGCCTTGGAATCTAACGGCCACCGCCTGTTTGATGAAATGTCAAATCGAATTATGGAATCGATTTTGGGGTTTGGCAAGTCGTTGTGGAGTCATTTGAGGATTTAGAGTTCCCTTACGTTTGTGGTCACTTGTAGTGTCTCTGTTTGGTTTGGGAATCTAGAAGTCAAAATGTGATAAATCTAGTGGTCTTTTAACTTGTATGAGTAGTGTGGCCTCCCTTGATATGTTCAATATAGATGGCATTGAAAAGAATATGCTCTCCCTTGATGTAGTCAAGGTTCAATTGTGGTTTGGTAAGCCAAAGAATGAACATAACCTATATAATGAATGTCCAATATAGGGAATGTGTCCTACAAGGGCTACTTGTATGTAATCTCGAATCTTTTATCCTAAGTTCACAACTCTATAAAATCAAGAGATAAATCTATAATGATGTAAATGGGTATCTAGTGCCCAAGGTGATTTTGATCACCCTTATATGTGTTAAGTGGGAGATACGTATTCTCGTAAGTCATGGAACCCCTAATGATTATTGTTGGGTGATCATAGGAAGAAGACTTTGGCCAAAGGGGGAGATACGAGTTCCTATGTAAGTCTTAGAATAAATTGAAAATATTGGCCAATGGGTTTCAGGACAGCTTAGCACACTACTCCCTTATTTTGATGAGGTTGAGATTCGTTACCCTCTTATTTTGACAAGTTGGGAATATGTAGTAAAATATTAATAATAATGTCGTGGGTTATTTGGAAGTCCAGAAATGCCGTGGTATTTAGGAAAGAGCCCTTCTCCATTGACAATTTGTGGAGGGAACTGGAAAGATTTGTTGCTGTCTGGAGTAAAGCTTTCGTTGCTCTTGATGGGATCTCAGGGCTCGATGTTATTCGAGATCTTCATTCTTCCCTTGTTGCCATTCAATCTATGAGTCCTGCTTCATGATTTGAGTCTCCTATGGGTCTAACTTGGGGATAGTTTCAAAAATTCTTTGATCTATCTCAAGTCTGATCCCTAATGGGGGTTTTTCTTTACTTTGGTGAAAGGTTTGTGCCTATGGATGTTAGACTGCTTTGAATGGGCTTTGTTGTATAATTTCTAATTTCAGTTATTAATCAATTATTCCTTTCAAAAAATGAATAAACAGTTGATTATCCCCTATTTTGTAAAGGTGGATTTTATGACTCCCTTGTTTTGACAAGGTTGGGAAAATTAGAAAACTTACCTCAAATATTCAAATATCCCAAAATCATCTATGAATCGAATCTATAACAGTGTCTAAGGATGAAAGAGGATTGTGGATTGATTTCGTAAGTATGGTAGGTGTTGAGATTCTTGGGGTCCTTTTAGTAGGCCTTTGGGGTTGTCTTACCCCGTAGTAGAGTATTGACTAGTGTTTGAGTCGTTGTCTTTCTGGTCGGTTCTTAGAGACTATTTCACTGTGTACTTTGTGGTTTTGAGGACTAGATTTAGTGTTCACTGTTAGTATAGCATTTGTGTCCATTGCACTTAAGGATACATTTGCATCACCCCTGTCTTGTCTTTTCCTTTATCTTTAGTACGTTTGTATGTGGACACTTGGGTACACGCCCACCGCGTGCATACTTATTAGTAATTAGTGGTTTCCTACTGAGCATGTGGATAGCTTAGATCCTCTTGCCCCTTCCCCCAGTCTTTGTGTGCAGGGATAGGAGGACTTGTTGATTGGAGATCTCAGAGTAGCTGTTGGGATTTTCTATCGAGGTTGTCACTCCCCTTACTTTCAGTTCTATTTACTTTTGTAGTTGTTCTAGTTGGTTGTTGTACCCCTTTTTACTCTTCCGCACTCTTGTACTTTATGTACTTTTGTACTTTATTAGTGGAATTTATTTCACTTCATTGAAAGCCCTATAGATTGACACCTTAGGTAGCGAGCTCTCTCCTACCATTATTAACCATTTAAAATGTTTTAAAAAATGGTTTGAGAATCCGGGCCGTTACAGCTTGTGTCAGATAGAATTCTCAAATTACTTGACACTACAAATTGTGAAATATGTGTTGGGTGTATTAAAGGCAAACAAACAAACAAGAAAAGATCAGGAGGTGAGAGATCTAAAGGTGTCTTAGAACTGGTACATACGGATATTTGTGGACCATTTCCCACACCTTCGTGGAATGGTCAACAGCACTTTATAACATTCATAGGTGATTATTCTTGATACAGTTACCTGTATCTAATTCATGATAATTCACGGGCTTTGGAAGTTTTCAAATCATGTAAGGCTGAAGTTGAAAATCAACTTGGCAAAAGGATTAAGTGCATCAGATCTGACCGTGATGGTGAATACTATGATAGAAATGACAGTTCAGGTGAACAACGTCCATGACTTTTTGCTAAATTCCTAGAGGGATGTGGGATCGTTCCACAGTACACCATGCCTGGTTGTCCTAGCATGAATGGTGTGGATGAGAGACGAAATAGGACCCTTAAAGACATGGTGAGAAGTATGATTATTCATACTACTTTACTAGAATCTCTCTAGGGAGAAGCACTTAAAACTGCAGTCTATATCCTTAATAGAGTCTCAACAAAAGCAACAACCAAAACCCCATATGAGTTATGGACAGGTAAGAAACCTGTCATTAGGGATTTGCGAATTTGGGGATGTCCAGCTGAGGCAAGGCCTTACAGGCCTAATGAAAAGAAATTGGATGCAAGAATGGTCAGTAGCTATTTTGTTGGATATTCTGAAAGATCAAAGGGGTATAAATTTTATGATCCCAAAAATAGAACAATTTTTTAGACGGGAAATGTCTGGTTCATTGAGGATGTTGAGTTTGAAGGGGAAGATAAGGTTAAAGATTTTGTTTTTGAGGAAGAATTCATATCTCTTCCTTGTGTTGATTTTGACCATGCTCGGGTTTTTATCCATGACATGGTTCAAGAACAACAAGACAATATTGAGCTTCCTCTTGATCTAGGTCAACAAGATATGCATGATCTAGATCAACCAGTTATTTTTTAGGAGCAAACTCAACAATCTTAAGAAACAATGCCTTTAAGGAGATATATTCGAGATAGGAGAAGTGCAATTTCAAATGATTATATTGTGTTTCTCAATGAACATGAGGAAAACATTGACTTGATGGGAGATGATCCAATCACTTTCCGTCAAGCCATTGAAAGTTCAAACTCTCAAAGTGAAAAGATGCTATGGATGATAAAATTAAATCTATGAAAGCAAATGACGTATGGGATCTCGTAGCTTTGCCAGAAAGAGTGAAACTTGTTGGTTGTAAATGGGTTTTTAAAACCAAAAGGGATTCACAAGGCAATATGGAGAGATATAAAGCACGTCTAGTAGCTAAAGGATCTACTCAAAGGGAGGGCATCAACTTTAAAGAGACTTTCTCTCCGGTTTCATCGAAAGACTCTTTTAGGACAATAATGGCACTAGTGGCTCATTTTGATTTAGAGTTACATCATATGGATGTTAAGACGACATTTCTCAATGGAAACATTGAGAAAACAATTTATATGGTGCAACCAGGTGGCTTGGTATCTAATAATTCCGAGCAAATGGTTTGTAAACTAAATAAATCCATCTATGGACTCAAATAGGCTTCTCGTCAATGGTATTTTAGATTTCATCAAGTAGTTTTATCATTTGGTTTTGAGGTAAACACTATTGATGATTGTATATATCACAAGTTCAGTGGGAGTAGGTATATTTATTTAATTCTATATGTGGATGATATTTTACTTACCAGCAACGATGTAAGTTTGTTGCATAAAACTAAGAAATTTCTTGCGGAGCAATTTGAAATAAAAGATCTTGGTGATGCATCTTTTGTATTAGGAATCCAGATTCACCGAGATCGTTCTCGAGGGATACTTGGATTATCTCAAAAAACTTACATCGAAAAGGTACTCAAAGGTTTGGCATGCAAAATTGTAGGCCACATGATACCCGTGTATCTAAGGGAGATAAATTTAGTCTCAAACAGTGCCCTAAAAGAGATATAGAATTTAAACAAATGAAAGATATACCTTATGCTTTAGTAGTAGTGTGTTTAATGTATGCGCAAGTGTGCACTCGTCCAGACATCACATTTATTGTTGGAATGCTGGGAAGATATCAAAGCAATCTAGGTAGAGAACACTAGGTAGCAGCCAAGAGGGTCATGCAATATTTACAGAAAATGAAGGATTTCATGCTCACATATAAAAAATTGGATAATGTTGAGATCTTTGGGTATTCAGATTCCAATTTTGCGGGATGCCAAGATAGTAGGAAGTTTACATTAGGTTATGTTTACCTGCATGATGGGGGAGCAATTTCATAGAAGAGTGCTAAACAGTCACTCATTGCCTCATCTACTATGGAAGCAGAATTTGTAGCATGCTATGAGGCATCAAATTGTGTTATTTGGTTTTGCAACTTCATTAAAGGATTGTGTGTGGTTGACGGGATTGAAAGACCACTAAAGTTGTATTGTGACAATAGAGCAGCAGTTCTTTATTTTAATAATAATAGGAGCTCATTAAGGTCTAAGCACATAGACATTAAGTTCCTTGTTGTGAAAGAAAGGGTTCAGAGTAGTCAAGTTAGTATTAAGCTTATAGGAACAAACTCTATGATTGCGGATCCATTGACTAAAGCATTGACACCGAAGGCTTTTGTAGAGCACGCTGCTCATATGTGTGTTGTTTCTCTAGAGGATATCTAGATTCAGTGGGAGTTTGTAAACTATAGCTCATTACTTTATTTGTACTGTCATAACATTTATTTATTCAGTAATTCAGTTCCAGTTTTAGGGTTTTCACTCTGAATAGTATTGGTTAATGATTTCAATTTGGTTAAGACCAGTTGGAAATAGGCATGTGTAGATCACATTACATGTAATTTCTATGTTATACATCCATACTTGATCCATGTTGTTTGGTTAAATTGATACATGTAACAATTGTTGAGTTTAGTCGTGTATGAATTTCGATGAAAGCTCTTTTGATTCTTGTATCAATGAAACTACGACACGAAGGAGGGATCACGGCATAAGACCTCCCACGGGATATTTGACTATCAAGCATAAGTCACGGGTCAAGAGATGACACGATGATTAGAATTTGGTTCTCTAGACGGCTTACACTCATCGGGCGACATGCTACAAGCATAGGCCGTGCTATCTTATATCGATGGCACATCAAATAGGTCGAAAACCCTTGGTTGGACCCGAGGTGAGAACTACATTCTCCTAACCCCTACGCTACCTCAAGACAACAATTCTATATCAATCGAGTGGTTTTTAGGTGAATTCGTTCACTTAGACATTTTGTCAAACACCTAGCGGGACATTGCACCAAGCATGCGTCGTGCCATTATTCATGTTGACGATGCATCAAAGTGATTAACACTACTTAGCAAAGACCCTAGGTAATGAACTCCTACACCCTAGGCCATTACATTTTAGCCCAAAAATGGAGCATTCAACTACAAGTCAAGGCATAGGGTGCTAGTCACTCCAAGGCCAATCCTAGGAGGCTACCCCTCCATTGAACTACAAATATGCACAAAATACATAAAACACAACACATGAAATTGAAACACAAATTTATTAAAACATAAGTGCATAAATAAAATACATAGATAGAGAGAGGGAGAAGAGCCTTACGTCGTCAATGTTCGGCATTTCTTCCAAAACCCCATGGATGCCCCTCTAAACCTAGAGAGAAGGTGGAGAAGAAAAGGGAGGAGCAGAGGGAGGCTCTCCCCTCAAAACCTAACCTGAAACTACAAAAATGTATTCCCCCCAAATTACAAATGAGTATATATAGTGTCACACTCCGTAAATTTTATTGAATTTTAATATTTTTTATATATAGTATTATATCGAGTGTGATTATACCTAAGTCGCTCATTAAATTGTATGTCGTTTGGTATCGATTCGCTTATTTCGATCGTGGGAGTTGGTTGTAATGTTGGTGGATGGTATGGTATGATCGAGGGATGTCGCTTTGACATGTCGAAGGTCGAGGAAGTGTTCGTGGTTGCGTCGATGACGCTTAGTATCAATTCAGCACCATTCTGCACCTTCAGCAGATTGATCGTACGGACGAGGAAGGGAGTCCTTCCGGACGGCGCTCCAGAAGCTTTGGGGTTGTGCAGCAGATAGCTTGTCCGGACCATTTATGGGTCTTGTCCGGACGGAGATGGGTGCTCGTCCGGACGAAGGTCCTCCCGTCCGAACGGGGATGGCTGACTAGATGATTTTTAAGTCGGGTTTTAATGAGTTGGGTCTTAGGGTTTCATAATTTCGGGATTTTGCAGCAGCCACTCTCTCTTCCCTCTCCTAAACTCTTCCAAACACAAAACCTCTCTCTAATTTCTCAAAGAATCAAGCATTCTTCTTGCATTTTGCTCTTCACAAAGCTTGGAGAACCCCTCAAGCTCTATCTGGTGGTGGGTTTCAATCAAGGTCGTGTGTGAAGACTTCTTGGTGGTTTGTAAGTTTAATCTTCCTAAGGTAGGGGATTCTAACCTTGCTTATACATATGCTTTGTTCTACACCCAAAATCTCCTTGATTTTGTGTAAGTGGGTTTGATTTTTGTGTAGGGTTGTGTATAGTCTTGATTTGTTATCTTAACCTTGTTAGGGGTAGTTGTATGACATGTATTTGGGTCCCTCACGGCTTTAATTTCATTAATCATTGGTCTTCATCGAAAAGCCCCAGTTTGTTGAAAATCAAAT
The DNA here is from genome assembly GCA_002855965.1 of Monotropa hypopitys. Taxonomy (NCBI): domain Eukaryota; kingdom Viridiplantae; phylum Streptophyta; class Magnoliopsida; order Ericales; family Ericaceae; genus Monotropa; species Monotropa hypopitys. The sequence continues at coordinate 8,421 of NMUG010002461.1, read as the reverse complement.
TTTGACTAAGTGTGGGAAATTTGGGGAAAATTCAATTGGAGCCTAAATATATTTAATTCAATGAATATCATTCACTTTGATATGCGGGGAAATTTTATTGTGGCATTGGCCCTTGACTCTATAGGAGGAAATTGATTAATGATGAGTGGCTATTGATACGGGTTGTATACCTTGGGTGGCTTGTGCTAGCACCTACGACATTGCGCAATGGGGGTCTGACTGGGCCCTCCTGACGGGTCGGGGAATCACAAGGAAACTACACGTTTAGTGGTTGACGAGCCCCTAAGACGGAACTAGCTTTGAAACTCATTGATGATTTGATGCTCTTAACTTCACCTCATGGCTCAAGTTGGTCTTGGGGACTTCCAGACTCGTCCAGGGATTGACAAATAACCTGAAAAACATAATGACTACAAAACAAAGGAAAAACATAAAAAGGAACTAAAATATAAATGAAAATGAAAATAACTAGAATAAAAAGAAAATGAAATTGGCACACAAAACTACAAAATAGTGTACCAATCATACCCCCCCATCTTATCGTTTGCTAGTCCTGATCAAACTCACATTATGACTCGATCTAACTAATCACAAAGAAATAAATGGATAGATCCTTTGAACCCCCGGGCAGCCCCGGTAGGACGAGTAAGGTCTCGTGAGATTTTTTAGCAATGAACTACCCACAAAGCAAAGTAAACTACTTTTACATGGCCTACAAGCATGCAAGTCAAAACTCGAAATATAAGAGAGAAAATGGATCCTTAAAAAGAAATGCGGGCAAACTAAGTTCACAATGCTAGTAAGTGTAAAAACAAATTATGGTACCAATATCTAACATGTGTGTGCAAGGCCTTTCATCGCAAGTCAGACATAACCCAAAGGTCTATCTGGACTGTGTCTCAACTTCAATTCGTACCGTGTTATGCACTCAACAAAATAAGATATTCGAAACATGGGTGTATACATCAAACTCTCATATGTGCGGGCAGAGGATATATATAATGAAAAACCAAAACGTTCCGCACATTGTGACACGAAAGAAGCTCTTTATAAGTGGATAGATCTCACGATTAGGCAATGCATAGCAAAGGGAACTATTTTCTAAATTAACATGCCACAAATGATTATCGGTCTATAGGATCAAATAGGTCTTTTCGGTTATAGCATAAAGTATCGGACACGTATCGAACACGTATCAGACATGTGTCGGGCTAAAGGTTAACTTTGGATGCTTGAGAATAGGCATATACAAATGATAGAGGGCAAATCATTAAACGGGGCCCTCGCAAACTAATTCACACCTCTAATTCTTTTACTTTTTGACTACGCCATATTCATTTTTATATATTTTCCTCAACCACCAATACATCCCAAAAAATGAAGAACAAAATATTTTTTCTTTACAAATGAATAGGTGACCCCCAACTTGTTTGGTTTCCAAATTTTGGAATTTTTACATGATTTTTCTAAGGGGAAAGGTACACCTATAATGAAAAATAACATAAACCACCTTATAACACCAAATACATCTTAAACATGATTTTTCCATTCTCAAAGCATGATATGGAAATGTATGGCTTAACAAAGAAAATGGTTCATGTAAGGGGGCTCAAGTGGGCTAGCGAGGGGTAATATGCAAGAAGGAACGAACCGGCACAAAAATCAAAGAACGCCTATAATCCTTTCCTACAGCCAACAACAACCATACATGCCAACTCAAAAGGTATGAATATGATAGTGAATTCCCAATGCTACAATAAAAAAAATAATGAGATCGACAATGAGTAATATTTGTTTTCGTGACAATAAGAGTTCATTTGACACCACTCCAAGGAAAGACAAGGCACTAAGCTCATATGGGCATAAGTCTCCACTAATCTAGCCTTCTAGATATCCGAGGTATGACTCACAAGCGACTCAAGCCTATTTTTACGTGAAGTGCAAAGATGTTAGAAACTAGTGCCAAAACACGTTCTTGCAAAATGCTAGAAAAGTGAACTAAGATGCCACCAACAAGTCCTATAAAAGGCTCAACAAAATCCTACTCATGTTATAGAGTTTAAAAACTCACAAAGTCCCAAAATTCATGCAAAAGTAATTCACTATCTACACTACAAATCCGTCACGTGGATAATATGAGATATACTTTTCTCCCTGTCTCAAAGGGGAAAATAAAAGCAGGTAGCTATACCAGACCGTCGATCAAAATTTTTAAAATTTTTAAGACTCTAAAATGGGACAAAAAAGCAAAAATAAAAAGAAATATGGCACAAGCATGTAAAGCATGCACCACTCCTCCCAACTTAAATCGTGTAATGTCCTTAGTGTAAAAGACAGTAAAAAGAGGGAAAAAGAGCAATGTACCTCCGGAGTGGAATGTCAACCACTCAATACCATCATTACCTCAAGTTGCAAATGACAATACCCGCAAAGCTCCAAGATAGAACAAAGAACCCTGCAAAGACTAATAAACCAATACAAACTACAAGGAAAATGATTAGTCTAAAATTGCTTGCTTATGGTAGCCAAGCATGCAAGCACCGATTTTATTTAAAATATTATAAGTTCTCATGCGACTCTCTACGAGTAGTACTTTTCTCCTCGCCATTCTTACTTAGTAGTATACTAGAGAAGGAAATCTCTCGGAATTTCATGGTAGGTCGCTACTCAACAGGTGATGTCTCTCACTTTTTGGAGAGACACCCCAATCGGCTTTCGCTTCCATCCCTACTCTGCCGGGGTAATTCCAAATAATAAACTACTAAGGCTAGAATAATGGGCAGCTATACCAGACCGTCCATAGCCATTTGAGCACGGCAAATTCTAGAGATATCTCAGCCTCCAAGGATTTATTATCTCCTAGACATTATTAATTTTTTTCATATTTTAAAAGAAAATAAAGTGCAAGAAGGAAAAGAAAGAGAGATAAAACAAAAGAAAAGAAAAAAAGAACTATACAAGAGAGAGGGGGTAGCAACCGAAAAAGTGACCCTCTAAATTGGAGGATCGCATTGACATAAGGGCCACCTTGTGGGCCATAACATGTCATGAACACACTCACCCCTTTCCTAACATATTGTAACTGCCCAAGCTATAAAAATAAATACCTTGAGTATAAGGGGGCTTGGCGGCATTTGAAAAATAAATGACCAACCACCCTACCACCACAGATGGCATTGGTTTCCAAGGCAGTGACCATATAGATAGAATGTGGAACATGACTCAATAGGAGTCGGTCAATGCCAAGAAAATTAATATATTCTAATGCAAACACAGGAGGGGGTGGTAGAAGTGTACAATGAGTGGGGGACACACATGCAATGAAAGGTGAAAGCTCATCTCTAAAAGTGGACTCCTCAAGAGTATCAATAGAAATGGGTGCAATAAGGGCACTCTCAAAAGTCTCTTGGGGAATACTAGGCAAATAAGGTTCCATGGCTAAAGGGCAAGCAACAATCACAATCTCACTACCCCTACAATCTGCCTCAAGCTCCTCATCACTTGAGTCATAAAGGTAACTAACCAATTTATTTTCAGGAGGAGTGAGAGGAGTGTCATTTTTGGATTCGGGGAGAAAACCCCATCTCGGCTTGGACCATGAAAAGGGTAAGAGAAATCCCCACATCCGGATTCTCTAAAAATTCAACCTCCTCGGAGGTAAGACGTGCCTCCTCCAAGGGATGGGTGGGAATGGCCGGCTCAAAAATTAGGACATCAAAGTCCACTTGGCATGTAGAATTAAAGGATGTGATATTGTTTCAACTTTCAAGAAAATGTTACAAAGTGTCCTCTAAGAAAGATGGATGCGGTGGTTGGGGGTCAAAAGGTGCCTCCGGAGAGCAATGGTCATATGGTTCCAAGGATGACTCCGAATGATAAGATTCGGAAGGAGCCACCACATCATTGTAGAGGGCCTTATTGGAATGACTACCTTGGAGAAATATTTGCAAAGCATCCTCCAAGGTATTGGTGCAAGGTTGGTATGGATAAGGTTCCTCACTAGACCATTGTTCCAGGTATGGATTGGTTGGATCTAGGTGAAAGAAATGTTGCGGAGCCATTTCATCGTGATAAGAATATAAGAGACACTACGCCAAAATCGGCCTTAAACGTCGGTAATATTGTCGGCGGTTCAAAATAGTCGGTAAAACCGTATAATTAACGGCGGTATATTAAACGGCCGGTAAATTCCCTTTTTAAACGGCGGTAATTTAACACTGTTGGGATTAATATAGCTTAAATGACAGTAAATTCTAACAGTTGTGTTTAATGATTATACGGCTGTTTACAACCGCCGTGTTTGGTATTTTTTTGGCGCAAAGTAATTGGGGGGAAATAAACCCTCGCGCGCGAGACTTAACATTTGGTGAAACAATGAAACAACACAACCCTAAACGACTCGTGAAACAACTCGTTCGTGAAACAACTCCTATTCGTGAAACCCCCTCAACAACAAAACAACTCTTGTTCTCGTGATCTTCTTGCTCGCGGAGGTCAGCTTCCATGTGCAGAGGGTTGGAAAATCTCCTGTTTCGTTGTTTGGTGGCTTGTTGTACAAGTATTTGGATTCCTAGCGCGAGATCTGTCACAGATGTATCCATACCTTCGTAATTCCTTGTTCGTGGATGATGGAATTGTAGATGGATTCTTCTGTCGTGGTGGAGTGTGAAGTCTTAAGCTTCATCAGAGAGATGAACAGTTATTCTGAGATCTAGATTTTGATGCTTAATTTAGAAAGTACCAGAGTTTAGTTCTTGTTGTCATTTTCATTCTAGCTGTTATTGTGTGTATCGTAGTTGCACATTAAGGCTGGTGATTGTATTATGATTTTCTGTATATATATAAATTAATCTTTGCTTTCCAAAAAAAACAAAAACGAAACAACTCCTGTTCGTGAAACAACTCCTGTTCGTGAAACCCCTCTCAACAACGAAACAACACAACAACACTAAAACGGGAAGAAGCCTCGCGTAGCTCTTGATTTCCAATCGATTCGCAGAAGAAAGCTGTCACGACCCGGACCCATCCTCTGAGATCATCGAGACAGACGCCAGGCAATTATAATAATCACGCCAAGTAATTATCATAATCACCTAAGGCCACACTTGACTTCTTAATTATTTAAGAATAAATGGGGATTACATTACAGCGGAAGAAATAAAATAAACACATTTTCCACGTTGATATAATTATAAATAACTGAAATAAAAAAACTGGTAAATAAAAGCTCAGAGCATCTAACCTAATAAATACAAGGTGCAACTAACTAAACGTACCACTAGAACTGTTGTGAATCACTGCTAGCTATCCCACAAATGATTTCCTGAAATTATTAATTTTAAAACGTAAGCTAAAAGCTCGTGTAAGTGACGAAACACAGAAATATAGGTTTTTATTGCCATGTATATGAATAACAGTATAAAACAGTGCATTATTTCCAGAAATGTAATTATATTCAGAACAGAATCAAAAATCGTGTCAGAATTATAAATAGAGTCCAAACCACAAAATACCCTATTAATATCAGAACAGAACAGAACAGAATAAATACCGGCAACAGAACAGAACAGAATAGTAAACAGAACAGAAAGCCAGTGTCCAGAACATAATAGGGCATTTGATTTGGTTTTCTTAAAACCCTTGTTTTATTATTCAGATTCCATTTTCAGAACAATATTTTTTCTTTAGTGTTATAATAGGCCAACCCAGATAGATATCAGAACAGACAGAACAGACAGAACAGTAATTGGGCGTCCCCAATGGATTTTGCTAGACGTCTGACGCAAAAATCCAGCTCTTATTTATTTATAGACGGTAAGCTAGTCAATTGTACCCCCTAGTTGGTAGGGCCAGATTGCTAGGCATATACCCCTCTAGAGTAGGGCCAGAAAGCCAAATCTCCCCTTGGCGTGGGACCGTCTCTTATCAGATTGTTCGGATGGTCATATACTAGATTTGCAATTATTTCATAATCCATGGAATAAATAAAGCATTTAATAAATAATCCCATGGAAGATAGGGATAACTTTTAGGAAACATATCAGAAAATCCGTGTATTTATGTGCATAGTCACTCACCTGAATATTGAGATTTAATCCGAAAGACCTGAATAACAGAAATAGGGAATATATAAATTACAACAATCCTCAGAATAATCTTTCCTTAACTTATAATTATTTTTCTAATAATCTTTATCATTTTCTAATCATTCACAATTTAACTTCCCATTTATTCTTCATTAGGATACTTATAAATAATTATCATTTAATCTTTAATCTTATTTTCTAATTAGAAATTCATTTCCCATACACATACACACACTGATCACAGGACCGGTTTAAGGACCGGTCGATGGACCGGCTTAAGGACCGGTCGATGCACCGGTCGATACACCGGTCGCACCGGTCCTTCTGTCGGTCTATCTGCCAGTCTATCTGCCGGTCCTTCTGCCGGCCGCGGAACAGAAACCCCAGTTCGTCTTGTTTAATTTCGGGGTCTCGAATTTGACCCCCGAAATATATTTTCTATGATTTCCAATGGTCGAATCAACTTTTAAAACATGAATTCGACTTAGTTAAACTTTGAATTGCATTAAAAACGTCCTAATATCCTTTGATTCGGAAATTCTTTTAGAATTCTAAAAAATCCGATTCAAGAACGATTTCTACCTTTTGATAATCGATATATACGTCGATAGATTCGTAATTGAATTCTTACCGTTGTGGCATAGTTGGTTCGTGCGTTGGATGGCCGGATTGCCGAACCCCTTTTTCCCTCTTCTTCTTCCTCTTTTCTTTTTTTTTCTTCCTCTGTCGAATCTTTCTTTGCTTCTCTCTTTCTTCTCTTCTTCTTCCTCTCTGTTCTTTCCTCTCGAGTAGTTCTCTCTCTCTTTCTATTTTGTTTTCTTTTTAATTTAATTTGTTTTATTAGTTTTTGTTTTTATTAGAATAAGATAGGAATAAGAATTATAAAGGAAATTGAATTCTCTTTTGGGTCACAATACAATGCAACGAGGCGTACCGTAAATACAACGGTCTTTAATCAGAATTTTCGTATTTTAAGTATTAAACGATAATTCTTTTAACTTCTTAAATTTCTAAAATTCTTTTCGCATTTCTAAAAATTTTCAAACTTCACCACAAATTTTCTTTCATTTAACTGAACTTAATACAAAATTTTAAAACTTAATTTCCTTAATTCAAATCCCTTAATTAATTTTCTTTCTTAATTATTAAATTAAATCACTTTTAAGATTAAATTTTAAATCTTAAATTTATGGATTTTACAAAAGCTTCATTCGTTTCCTAGATCTGGAGCTGAGCCACTCAAGCTTCGTCGAGTCGAATCTGGTATATCCTCATATATCCTCACTGTATATTTTATTTATTGTGTTTTTATTAGTTAATAAACGTAATTGATTTGCTTGCTGATTATAGAAAGGAGTGAAAGATAGATCGAGGATATAGACCTGGAGTTGGTGGTCATATACACTCATGTTCTAAGCTCTCTATCTGTTACGTTCTTCAGCTGAGGTGTTGAATTCTTCAAACTATTCCTTTTTTGTAGCTTGTTTGGAGTTGGTGGTCATATACACTCATTGCTGTTTTTTTGCTATTGGATTTGGTGATAATATTTTTTTGTAGTTGTATAAATGCACGCCTTACTTTCTATGTAAATTCTCAGTTGTAGTTAACCAATCAATTAGATGGTGAATCAAACAACTATTCAAACAATTGTTCAAACATATTTCTACATGTAAAGAGGTGTTTGACAATGAATTACATTTGGTAGAGCAAAAGATTGAAGATTATTAGCCACCATGTTGGGGTTTGGATACCCCCAAACACCGAGGTTACAAATCTCTAGGATGGAATCATGTCAACTATAATTAGCCACCATGTCAGGGCTAATCATCCCTGGTTCTTACGCAATATTACCCAATTAATCAAGCACAGTACTATAGTGACTTTGTTTGAAGGAGTAATACTGCATATATCAATCATTTTGTATACTTTGTATATGCAAGAGTCTGATACACTAGGTATTTCATACACCAGGTCACCCCTATCCGGTGTAGTTAATGTCCAACGACATCGTTATGACTTAAACAATGCAAATCCTTAGAAGAAAACTATTCTGATGCATTTTATAGTTGTGCTTTTTAGTTTTTCATTCATTGAACCTATTTTTCATCAATATTATGATTTAGGATAGTATTATAGAAATGAGTTCTGTTATAATGTATTGAACTATCTTCTACAACTATTTAAGATAATGGTTTAGTAAAATTTTGTATATTCTTTAGTAATAACAATGGCATTTTGCATCTACGTTTTGCCTATTTGACTATTTGCCTAACACATTCTCTTACCATTTTAGGTGCTCATATGTAGAGTTGTTATGGATAAGTCTTGGATTCAT
>NMUG010002460.1:0-15975 GCA_002855965.1 Monotropa hypopitys | reverse complement strand
ACGACAAGAACGTCAACAGGGGAGTCTCCTTATGCACTATCTTTTGGAACGGAAGCTGTAGTCCCCATCGAAGTGGAGCTTCTCAACTACATGACAGCATCACTAGACGACACTGAAAACATGGAAGATCTGAGAACGGAGATTGATTTGCTGGAAGAGAAAAGGGATATGGCTACCGCCAGGAACACCATCTACCAACAACGAATGGCCAGGTATCACGACAGTAAGGTCCGGCCGAGATCCTTCCAGCCCGGAGACCTAGTACTCAGGAAAGCTGATCCCACGGGGAGAAAAGTCAAACAACTACAGCCTACTTGGGAAGGCCCATACAATGTGCTGAGGAACTCTAAAGCTGGAGCTTACAGACTGACGACTCTCAGAGGAAAGGAATTGAAAAATCCATGAAATGCCGAACACCTCAAACGTTATTATAAATAAAGGTAAGACATGTTGTTACGTGTTGATGACTTTTGATATTTTCTTCTTTTCTTGTCTTTTCAAAGTGCATCTGTCATGTATTTCGGGACGTATATCTTCAATGTCTCTAATGAAATCGTTATCTACTGCAAAACTAACCTGTTTGCCTATCGACTGAACGAGAACGCCAAGGCGTGAAGTTTTGCTATGGCACAGCTCAGCTCGTAAGCTACGGCCCAGCTGAGCACCTGGATAAGGCCAGCAATAAAATTCCAAGGCGTGAAAGTGTGCTAAAGCACAGCTCAGCTGGTAAGCTACGGCCCAGCTGAGCACATGGCTAAGGCCAGCAATAAAACGCTAAGGCGTGAAGTTGTGCTAAGGCACAGCTCAGCTAGTAAGCTATGGCCCAGCTGAGCACGTGGCTAAGGCCAGCAATAAAATGCTAAGGCGTGAAGTTGTGCTAAGGCACAGCTCAGCTGGTAAGCTACGGCCCAGCTGAGCACCTGGCTAAGGCCAACAATAAAATGCTAAGGCGTGAAGTTGTGCTAAGGCACAGCTCAGCTGGTAAGCTACGGCCCAGCTGAGCACCTGGCTAAGGCCAACAATAAAACGCTAAGCCGTGAAGTTGTGCTAAGGCACAGCTCAGCTGGTAAGCTACGACCCAGCTGAGCACCTGGCTAAGGCCAGCAATAAAATGCTAAGGCGTGAAGTTGTGCTAAGGCATAGCTTAGATGGTAAGCTACGGCCCAGCTAAGCACCTGGCTAAGGCCAGCAATAAATTGCCGAATCATGAAATTGTGCTAAAACACAGCTCAGCCTACATTCCACAATCAATCACGAAAAGCAGCAACATAAAACAAACAATAAATAACAAGTGGATATGCCCAAGATATTTGAGCACATTACTTGGTGGAGGAGATCAATACCATATTATATTGCAGCAAAAAAAAGTCTTCCCAAACGCAGACAATCAAAGGTCAAAAACAAAATTTGCAAAGTCTGAATGAAGATAACCAAATCTGGACGCAAGAAGTCTTAATACACGATTGAAAACTATCATATAGAGGGGCCTTAGTCAATGACTAAAGTGTCAGGGTGAATTCCAGCATCTTCCCGATCCACTTGTGCACCTGAGCTGTTAGGGATCATGGCGATGTCCACCATCTCATCAACATGAGCATGGTTCCCCCCTACATTAGAAGACCATATAGCATGTGCATCGCCGACCTGGACATTTTCCCTATTTTCCTCTTCCTCACCATCAACAGCTTCATCGGCAGTTGGAGCATCCCTAGCCAGGTCACCTCCATGAGCACCTGGAGCACGGACGTCTACCCCCATGTCGTCAACCATTGGCTCAAAATACGACAGATCCACATCAGGATAGTGGAAGGAAACAGCCTCCTTCATCGTCTCGACACCTTCATTAAAATAATGATGAATCCTACGGCGAAAGTTGTCTGATTTGACTAGTGACGTGGCCATTTCTGTTGCTATCTCGTTTCTCCTCTCCGAAAATGCCTCAGACGCCAGGTACTCTTCAATAATTTGGTCACGGCTCGATGAAGGGACCTCGGGCTGCCTGGTTTCAAGGGTTAGGAACTTATTCTCCCAATCCTTAGCTGCGGCTTCTAACCGCTCAGAAGTTTCTTTGCTGAGCTTCAGCTCATCATTAGCTTTTTCCAACATTTGATTAGCCGCGGACAAGCTGGATACGGCAGTGTCCCGAGCAACAGTCAGTTCTCCAATGAGCGCGTCAGATGCTTCTTGGGAGTGCTGAAGCTTGCTGAGGTCTCTAGACAAGGAGACGTTATCGGCAATTAAGCCTCAGTTGGCTGTCTCCAGCTCAGCCTTTTCATTGGAAAGAATTGTCACCTGTTTCCCCAAAAATTCCACCCTGATTATGGTCTGCACACGAGAAGTAAAGCATGTCAGGATAAAAGAAAACGGCGAATAAATTGAAGTAATGAAACACGATGCAGAGGCTCCATACCTTTCCAAGATCAAACAAACTAGCCTTGTAGAGGTCAGTGGGGTCAGTGAGGGACATGACCCTTATGTCTGCCGGCTGTGAAAAATGCCTCACTTTTTTCATGGTCACGTCCGGATCGATAAGACCGGAAAGACCGTCATCATGCTGACGCAGGGACTCATTATCCCCGACCTCAGCACGGGTCGGTGGAGCGGCAGAAGCGGGTGGAGGGAGTAATGCATCCACAGGCTTTTTTCCTTGAGCCTTGCTTAGAGCCGCAGGGGTTTTCTCGGAAAGAGAGGCACCCTCCCTAATGACGACTCCTTTTTGGGGAGTTGTCTTACCAAGCAAAGCTGCGACGTCAGCTCCCTCCTCGTCATCTCCTCTCTTCCTCTTCAAAGAATGTTGAGAGGTCTTCGAAGCGACTAGCTCCTGCTGCCTCGACATATCTGCAAAAGAAAGGTCGAAACGATCAAGAAAAAAGGAGAGCACGGAATATCGGGTTATATTTCCTGAATGATTGTTACCTCTTTCCAAAGCGAGTGCTTTGTTGCCGACCTCTGGACCCAAGAGATGGTTAGCCAAAGACTCCGAAGAAACAAGAAGAGAATACTTATGGACGGGATGACCTCGCGCCCTGGTCACTTCTTCTTTCCTCCTCGCGGATACGTTTATGCGTTCCCGACCTGACGTGTTAAAATAAAGAGGTCAGAACTGAGCACGCTAAAATGCACCCAGTGAAAATGCAAATTTAATAAAGATGAAGGCTCACTTTCAGTAGAGGGGAAACCCCAATGTCCGCAGATGGGGTTGCTCTTCTTCTCCTCCCAAGGGAAAAACTCCCAATCTGGTCCGCCCACAAAGAAAAACTTGTCTTTCCACGACTTATTGGATGAAGGGAGTTCTTTGACCAGATCCTCTCCCTTGTCTCTCTTGGAAAAGTACCACCATCCGCGGGTCATCGGGCTCTCCTTCAAGTTGAAAAGGTGGAGGAAAACCCTCAAGGACAATAGAGACTTGCCTCCAGAAGAGGTGCTCCATAAAATGGCACAGCCAATGAGTGTTCTCCAGGCGTTAGGGATCAATTGCCCCGGAGCAAGCCAAAAATGGGCCAAAATCTCCATGGCCACGGGAGGAATGGGAATCCGTAATCCCGCTTCCAAGGCCCCCAAATAAATACACGCCTCGTCGGGAGCGCTGGAGTAGGCACTTTCACCCATGCGGGGGAGGCGGAGTTGTACATTGTCCGGAATGTCGTATCTGTCCCTAATCAGCTCCAAGTCAGAAGCCGATAGGGAAGATTCATAATTCCAGGCCGCAAATTCATCCTCTGGCCGACGATTACTAATGGGGCGAGCCTCTATAGGCTCGTTCTCTTGGGTCAAGGCCCTAACACCTTCACGTCCCAGAAGGGGGGCAGTGTCTAGGTCTGTGTCTGCATCCCCTGGCATAGACTCGCAGGGGACCCTAGCACTCGAACTCGCCATGTCTAAGTTCGCGATTCAACTGTGTGTGAAGCGAACGAGGAAATCTAACGTACCTAAAATGAGAGGTAGAGATGAAAACCACGGGAAGTTGAGGCAACAGCAGAGAGAGAAGCAACACACTGGGGATGGTATAAAGAAATAGGGGAAGAACCGTCGGTTGGAAACCCTTGGGTGGAATTCGAAACGGATGGACGGCTAAGATTAAAAGCTTTTCCTGGGGGATGGCGCGGGACTTCAGATGAAAGACACGTGACCACTGCCATTTAATGCGCGTGCGTTACGGGGTACGTTAACCGTCAGAGAAATGATCAAGTGTTCCCGACCTCTGAGCTGATCAGGAGCTCGGAAACATGGGAGTACCTGATGCAGATAATAAGGCACGAGCTCAGCCCCGTGACATGTGCTCGGGTCAGCCTAAATGTCAGCTCGGTCATTGTTCGTGGTTAGGAGCTCAGCACCCCTCGAGTCAAGGATAACAGAGCAGCCCGGCCATGAGGACTTTACAACGGTCGATCGCTTATGTATTATGAGGAATAGTTTGATGTATCCCCTCGTAAGGCAAGTGTATACCTGCTCGCTGCGTAATCTCCTAAAGTCACGGGATACGGCGCATCAAGGGGAACGTTGCCATACATGGCGGAGATATTTAAGGAAACTCCCAGTACGCTCCCGTGAGAATCGGGCGCAGGGGCTAGGGTTTCCAAGATTGAACCACTGGAGTATATAAGGAAGAGTTCACAAAAATCACAGGTACACAATCGTTATCTCATCTCTTTTATTCTCTCGATTCTTGGATTATTCTCTCTACCACGCAACTGTTATTGACTTGATCGTCGGAGGCGGTTTGAGGACACCACCCCCCTCCTTGTGTCTTCAGATCGTTCTTCCTTTGCAAGAAATCGAGATTCTTTGGAGAAGAATTTGGGCTGGACGTGCAGAGTGAGTTGTTCCAAGAATTGGTTCATCACCTATATCGAAATGTTTGGAATGGAACTATATATCAAAATGGAAAAAATATATATCGATTTAGAAAAATTAAAGACAGATGTTGATAAAACATGAAACAATGGTTTTTGTTTATATCTCAATCGATTAACTCTCAAACGATGGAAAGAGACTCCCACTTCGTGAACTCAGAAGAAAAGAAAACACATTAGAGTGGAAGAGAGAGAGAGGAGAACCGAGAGTGTAAGATGAGGGAAAACAGCTTGGGAAATCCAACCTAAGCCTTAGGAGTTCAATCAAATGGGTAGGAATAAGCTCAACCCTCTTTTGGTCTTATGTTTGCAAAGGATTTATGATTTTTTTTTGTTTTGGGTTGAATATTGAGTATTTGATTTCAAAGTTACGAAAATAATGGGGTTTGAATGATGGTTTATAAGATTGATGGAATTGGTTGGTTTAGAAGGTGTTAGTGTGAGATCCGCAATTCATTATGGCATAATTTATGCATTAACATGCATTAATAAAATTTAATTGGTGCTGATATAAATTTTTAAAGATGATCAAAATAATTTTTTGAGCAATTAAATTTGCTGCGGACCAGAATTAAAAATCATATAATTAAATAAATGATTATAAATCAAAAGAATTTAATTAAAGTCTAAAATTGAAATTAATAGAATTTAGGGGGCCTTAATGAAATTTAATTAATAAATTTAAAAAATAGAAAAATCAAAATTTTTTGGAGAGGCTCAGCTGCCCCCCACCCCAAATCGTGTACGTGTGTGAAATTGTGGGGGGGAGGGTTTGCAGAAAAGAAAGTGTCGGGGAGAGAGAAGAAAGAACGAGTGAGAGAAGAGAGGGGAGGGTGTGGCCATCGAGCGGCGGCGACGCGGGAAGGAGAGAGAGACTATCAGTGAGAGAGGGAGGATAAGAGGGAGAGAGAAGAGGTCATGACGGAGGAGCAATGGCGGCAACAGTGTGTGGTGGCGCACGCGAGGAGGAGAAGAGATGGCAATAGTGTGCGGTAGCGGCGGTGTGTGGCGGTGTGTTGTGTTGTGCGCGGGTTGTGCTGATCTACATCAGGTGCGAGTTGTGTAGAGCGAGCAACGATGGATTTGGGTAGTGTTCGTCCAGATTGGTGCAGATTTGATTGTGCGGTGGTCGGCTGTGAGGTACGTGCAGTGCATTTGTGTTTGTTCGTATGTATGTGTCTATGTGTTCGCGTATATGTTCGATGTAGGTGTGTGTGTGCCCAGCCATGTGTGTGTTCTGATGGTGGATTGTGGCTGTGGTGGTGTACATTTGGCTATATTCTAGCGATTTCGGTAGGTTGGGCAGACTACGGGTTGGTGGTTCATGGTGCGTTGTGTGGTTGCGGTTTCTGAGTTGGTGTCCGGTGATGGGTATCCGACTGTGTTCTGTGTAGCGGAGGTGCTGGTTGTGTGTGGTGGTTGTTCGGTGCGCACGCAGTGGTTGTGTGTTGTCGTGTGTGTGTTGTTATGTGAGTGTGTGCGATTGTAGGTGTGTGCTTAGTTGTGTTTGTTGATTGCAGTGGCTTCGTGAGGATGGATGGGTTGCTCGGGGTGATATTGCAGTGGCTTGGTGGTGATCGCATGATGTGGATAAATTGAGGTAAATTAATTTAGTAAATTTAAATAATTGCACAGAAAGAATTAAATAAAAAAATATGAATTATTAATAAAAAGAGTATTATGTGTATGCATGTAATTAGAGAATGTGATCCATAGAATAATTGTAATATAGTATTTTCATATAGTTTAATTTGGATATTGCTAGTATTGGAGGGATTGTTGTTTTTTGCACCGCGCAAGGACAAGCAAGCGTTTTAGGGGATTTTCTTCAGTCAGGTGAGTACTTATAGACTTTCATAAATTAAAGTAGCTTACTCTACTTTTACTTAGTATACAAATATATGATTTTAAAGGGATTGCGAAATGTGTGAAAAAGTAGGGATCACGAGTTTTTTGGGAACGAGATGGATTTTAAGGAAAATGATTTCGAAATGGGGTTTTGTGAATAAAGAGATTTTGTGAAATAAGAGAGTCAAAAGAGAAATTGTAACACCCATTCCTATCTAATCCGATTAAATGGATTTTAGAGGTATATTAATAATTATAAAATTATTATTAGTGGCATATTTAGTGTTATTAACATGCTCGGGGTGGATTGATAAGTATAGAGGGTGTCATGTCGTGCATGGCATCCTTGCGAGTAATGAAGTTGTGGTGTTGGTAGTTGTGGCTTCATTAGATGGTCATGAACATCGAAAGTCGAAATGGCATGTCGGTCACCAAATGTGAAGTTAGAACTCTCGAGATTAGAGATAGTATGGGAGAACCGAGAGTGAGAATTGATTTGGAAATCTTTAGTGAGACTCGGGGAGGATGAAAATCATTTTATTAGAGTCTCGGGTGCCTAGAGGGTAGAACGGTTGTGTGAGAGGTGTCAATGTGTAAAGCCTAAGCATAATGATGGAAATCGATAAAGGAGTCGAAGTTATTCGAAGTTGGTATTTAGTCCGAGTATAAGCTTAGAAGTGCCTATGGAGGTGTCTCGAATGTTGCTCGGTGTCGAGGTTGATGGGGAAATGCTCGAGTTTGAGTTTGAATGGTGCGGTAGCCTTTCGGTGAAGTTTGGAGGATTTTTGGGTGAGCTCGTCTGGACCATGGTTTGGTCTCGTCCGGACGAGGGAGCAGTGAGGTTGGTCAGATCAAGCAGGTGTGGTCGTCCGGACCATGGGTCTCGGTCATCCGGACGACGGGTCTTATCTAAACAAAGGAATGGCTCATCAGGACGAAGATCGCTGTGTTGGTGTGGGAAAATAAGGATATTTCAGTATTTTTGGTCCAAAATCATTTTATAACACACTTATACGTGTGTTAGGGCTTTGGAGTGTTATTTGGCCTCCCTTGCACCCCTTGGGTTCCTAGAGAGAGGGAGATAGAGAGAGAGAGAGGGAGAAGAGGGATATTATTCGATTCTTGAAGATTTGAAGCCCCCGAAGATGATCCAAGCCCGGATTTGGAATCCTTGGAGTAAGGAGATCGTCGTACTCGTTAAGTTTTCTTCGATTTTGTATTTTCAATATTGGGGGATTCCATAGATCGTGTGTATGTGGGTCTTAGATGGGGAAATCATCATGGGTTTTGCATAATAGATGTCGGGGGAAGCCTTGATTCGTGTTTTGGTGGTGAATCGATGGTGGATCGAGTTTGGGTTATAAGAGTTCGAATATCCCGTAGAGATATGTTGATTTGGGTGTATTCCATAGTCTCGGTGGTGGGTGTCACTCTTGTGGTTGTCGAATCACGAATGTGTCGGTCTATTTGGTTGCATAGTAATGTGGGAATTAGAGGGCGAGACCCGTGGAGGTTAAATTCGTGGGTCGTGGTGATAGGTGATTGAGGTTATGCCTAGGAATTCAATTAGGCTTGTAAGAAGTCTAGTGATGTCGAGGGATTCACCTACGATGGCATTCGCGAATGTGTGCGAGTATGGAGAAGTGGGGTTGGGTTGTATGTTAGTATGTCGACCCTAATTAATCATAATTCCCTTATACATTATTTAGTACCAATCGTGTTATTGGAATTGATACAGGTGATTTTGGAGCGGAGCTTCCAACGATTTCGAGGAGTTAGTATTAGCGCCACATCCCCACGATATATCGGTGAGTTGGATAGATATGATATATGATGTTATATATGCAAAACTAGATGTATTACTAGGGGAAAACAAATGGAACATTGAGAACTATGCATGATCCTCTTGTTATAGAACTTGAATAATCCAAGTAAGAATTAGGTGATTGTGAGTATGTAACAAAGGTGTTAAGTAAGAAAATCATTATCAAGCTCAAAATAACAAAGTGTAGGATTGTGTACAGATCCTTGGTGTGGTCCTGGTATTGATGCACGTGTATGGCAGTCATATGATGTTGTCGATTTGAAGATATGATTATCTACGTGGTTGGTGCTTAGTCTTGTATAATGAATCAAAGATGCATTAATGGTGTTGATTTGCATAACTAATATATGCATGAATTATTAAAGGGTGAGCCATATGAGATTGGCAATGTTTATAAAGTCGAGTATGGTGTACACTCGCAGAGCTGGGCGTAATGCCATTATTTTTAAAAGAGTTGGGCTTTATGCCATGGTATTATTAAGAGTTGGGCATATCACCAATTTTTTGTAAAGAGCTGGACTGGATGCCAATTATTTATAAAGGTGGACCAAGTGCTATTATATGCATTGTATTGGGAAATTATGCCATAACGGTGAAATTATGCATATATTGAGATATAAAGGTGTGTAATTATGATAATGCATGTGAATGTGGACTAATATGAACGTGATGAAAATATAGACGGAAAATGTAAAGAAAGGAATGATAGTAATGAATAGTACTTGTTGCACGTGTGGAATTACCCCGTAAGGGCCATTGGGTGTGCATTAAATTGTGTATAGATTGGTTAGAGTGTTTATTCGCTCATAAACATATTTGTGTGCATGGAAAGAGTTAAACGGTGTGTCCAAAAGAAAGTGATAGTTCGTAAGGATGTGGTTTTATATATATTTGAATGGATGTATTGTATGGGTGTCTAAGGCATGAATGGAAAAGGAAAATAAACAAGTTAGAGCGATTGTAATACGGTATGATAAATCTTTACTGGTGGAATTGGGAAATTGACTTATTAAGTCATGTGGTAATTAAAGAATTGAACGATTAAGAGTGTTTAAATATGCCTTACTTTTGTAGTCTCGCGTTGAAGGTGTCATTGTATCCTTCGAGTCTATAGAGCCGAGGTTTCATTTATTTTACTTGGTTCTCGTCACGATGTTAAGCCTTTTTAGGCCTTTTATCATTTGCGTTGTTGGCTTACATATTTGTTGAGGATAGCCGCACTTTAGACCTTTATTTTTTGTTGTTGGTGTTATTGTTAGTCATATGTATAACTATTCATATCTAAAATACTCCTGGATTTCCTTATGTTGTGTTTTCTTTTCCTTTCTTGGAAATCCAGATTTGGAGGAGTCTTGTTCAGGTCCACTACAGTTGCTGGAAGATTGAGGCTTATCTTATTGGAAGCTAGCAGAGGTGATTTATATGTGTCTTTGGGAGGCTAGATGCATTCTAGCCCTTTCTGTAGTAGTTGTTCCTTTTGTAGTTGTTGGTTGTGTAGTTGGGAGCTCATCTCTTTGTATTGTATTTGAGGTTTCTATTTAGTCTTCCGCGGTGGTTTTATATCTGGAGTTGTTTTGGGATCTTGTACTTGTTAAGGAACCAACTTGAGGGTTTGTATTGGTTAGTTGACATTTATGATTGTAGAGTTTTGGGGTTTTAAGTATTTGAAGAAAGTTTTCAGTAAGTTGAGTAATTTAATTGCTCTAATTAAGGTGAATTTGGTTTGGGATGTTACAACTTGGTATCAGAGACCACGTTGTAGATTCCATGTTAAGGGACTTGGTTGGAAGTGTTATTTCACTTGAGGTGTAAGTCGACGAGGTGATGTGATGAGTGGTAGTGATAATTATTTCACTTGAGGTGTGAGTTACTGAGGTGATGTGACGAGTGGCGGTGATGGTCATTTACTCATGATGAGAGTCTTCGAAGTGATATGACGTATGGTGGTGATAGTTAGTAGTGGACCCTAGGTGGTGGTGTATGTAGAGGTTGTGATTTGAGCTATGATGGTGAGAGATAGTGTGCCTTGAGGTTAGAAAGGCAAGTTGGAAATGCCACGAGTTAAGCATGTAAAGGTAAAGTGTGTTGGTCGTATAGTGAGTCAAGTGATAGAACTTGGGCGTCACTAACTTTGGTTTACTAATGGTGATGTATATTTTTATGACAGGTTGGGATCAAAGAAACTCGACAATCAACGATCGGAAAGCAAATCATTATGGCAAATGTGGAACAGTTGCTCACAAATTTGACTAGCCTTGTGGAGGTCCTTGTGGGCAGTAGTGAAGGTACGGACTTGATAGAGAAATTTTGTAGGTTAAATTCTTCTGAATTTGGAGGATCAGTGGTGCCTAGTGATGCAGAAAATTGGCTTAGAGGCATAGAGAGGACTTTTGAGGTCATGGAGGTGAATTATAAGTGGAAGGTTAAGTTAGTATCGTATAACTTAGTAGGTGAGGCTCGAATTTGGTGGGAGGCCGTTAAGCGGTAACTGTCGGCTCTAATGTCGAGAGTGATGATGGTGGCGACTAGGGTGATTACTTGGGATGTGTTTGTTGTAAATTTTAATGATCACTTTTGCCTGGAAAGTTATAGATTTGATCAAGAGACAACCTTCATAAATTTGAGGCAGGGAGATATAAGTGTGGAGGAGTATGAGGCAAAATTTACAAAGTTGTCGAAATTTGCTTTTATTGTGGTGGACTCGGACGAGAAGAGGTGTAGAAGATTTCAGATGGGTTTGGATCATAATGTGGCATCTAGATTGATTTCATATCGAGAGAGGAACTATGAGGACTTGGTGGATATGGCTAGGAAAACGGGAAAGGATATTAGAGAGACGGTCAAGCATAGCCGCAGAATTAAAATAGGTAGACAAGAGTTTTCGGACTTTAAAAAGTTGAGTGTTGGTGACGCAAATAGGGGTGTGGAACGAAAGGTGATGAGTATCAATGGTGTCAACAAAGAAAAACTTTGTGGTGAGAAAAAGGAGAAAGGTGGAAGTCAGCAATCAACGGGTAATAATCAGAGAGTGGCACAACATTGTTTCAAGTGTGGTCTAGGGAATCATAAGGTGAGAGATTGTACCAATAATGTGGTCTTACTTGTGTTAGTGATTACACTTTGGCAAGGGTGCATTGTTATGTTGCATTAGTTATTGCATGGGAAGGGTGTGTGGATCATGTGTTAGTATCTATGATGGTATTAGGGAAAATATCCCAAGGGTGTTAAGGTGTATGAGAAGCTTTGTTTTTTGGAATAAATACATTGGGTGCTTGTGATATGAAAAAGAATGATGAAATACGTTTTCATTTTTGTGGTGTGCCGAGATGTTTTTGCTTTGTTATAGATTAAGTGTTGAGGGATGTGGTGTAAATCCCTACTATAGTACGAGTTTATATATTTTATTTTTGGTGGAAGTGTGTTATCCGATGTAGCTTGGATGCTTCATCCTCGTGTCGAAGGAGATTTTAGTTGCGAGATTTCGAGATAGTCGTGTGATTCCAAGCAATTGCCTTGAGGTCCGATTTGAAGGATGTCTAGCTAACGTTTCCTTTAGATTGGAAATCTTGGAAATCAGTATGGAGAGCTCTCCGGAGAGCTCTCTATCCCTTCGGCAATTGTGCTTCCACAATCACCATGGACCAGGTGGTCACCATCCTTTCTTCTTCGAGTGTGGACTCGGATTCGTTGTTTCGGATGCCCCCGGAGGAGCAAACTCCTGTTGTTAGTATGAAAACGTCATCTCCCTTTGGGTTTGCTGTGCCGGAGGCCTCATCCTCGAGACAGCCCCAAGCTGCTGGCCGGACCAATATCGTTCGGCATTTTTCTTATGAGAATGAACCAACCTACGCAGCACTGGGGGTCGGCCAAGTAGGGCCCTAGGAGGCCTAATCAGGGCGGTCGGAGGGGATCGACCCTACCCTTACCTGAATTATTTTCGTGGAGGGTTGCCTGAATTTGAAGAATTCTCTCGCTGGTATGGAATTCCAGCTTCGGTAGCGTACATAGAAGTTGGATCCGAGATTACATATTCGGAGGATTATGTGACGGTTCCCCTGATAGCCGTAGCCGAAGGGAGATTAAAGATCCCATTCCACTCCTTTCTTTGGGAGTTCTTGTTTTCGTTCCATCTTGCGCCTAATCAGCTGTCGGTGAATGATTACTGGACTATAAATTGCATCCTGGCATTGTGCGAGAGGGACGGTTTGGAATTTTTCATGCCGGACCTAATGGGTTTGTTTTCTCTTTCTCGGAATCGGGCGTCTGACAGGTACTTTTTTACCGCCCAAAAGCCATATGGCGATGTTTTTATGAGGCTGTCGGATTCAGAAAAATGGGCGAACCTATACCTCCAATTGTTTGGTGAGTATAATTTTGGTCCGGGCGAAGAACAGCGGCACCCTCTACTGACCAAAGAAGTAGTCCTAGTAAGGGTCCGGTAGTTAGCTTCAGATTTTCCTGTGCTTATTTTTGTTTTGACTTTGTTTTTCCTGCGCAGATGTATCGAAAATTTCCAAACACCTGAGAAGGATGGCGTCGACCGCCCGGATTGAGGCTATGCTAAGATGTGACGGCAGGGATGCTCCCACCCTCTTGGGGTACGAACCAACATACCAGAGTTTTTTAGAGGACCAGAAGGGAAAGGGAAAGAGAAAGGCTTTGGCGGAGCTTGGTCCGCGAGCCCCTGCCCGAAGGAAGATGACCGTTTTTGAATACTTTCAGGAAGTAGATGCCGAAGTAGTGAGAGATGCTAGAGACAGTTGCTCCATTAATTGACACTGCTATCGAATCCCCTGTTGCTCCTCCGGCCAATATGCCAGAGCTACGCCCGGTCAAGAAGGAGCCCATTGATTATAATGCAGATGATGTAGATCCCATAAATTATGATGAAGAATTTACAAGGTTTATGGCTAAACGAAATCCTCCACAACCTCCGGCCAACCCGGAGCCGTCCTAGCCCTGGGCTCCCGGCTTCCTTAAATATAATGGAAGGCCCATCCTGACGACGGACAGTGTGAACGCTGATCCATGGGTCGCGCATCCCCTGCTCCGCGCACTACAATTGTCGGCTGACATGAGGGCCCTCCCGTCCGACGTGGAGAAAATCTACGATCATGTTGGGATGTGTCTTATAAATGTAACGGCCCCTCGCTTTTCGGTTGGCTCTATTCCTTTGAGGTTTGCTGACGATTGTCCTTACTTTTACAGGCTTGTCAGAGCTTTGTCGGCCTGTATAAATGTACCCAGTCGGTTCTCCGAAGGGCATGGAGAAGGGACACTCAAGCGCGTATGCTGCATGCCACTCTTGAGGCTGTGGAGGCTCAGAACAATGCCCTTCCCCGATAAGTTAAGAAAGTAGTGGCAGAACAGGCCAAACTGAAGGAGATGATTGATGGTGCCGGAGACAGCCGACAGCAGGCCAGAGATTTTGATGAGAGGATCAAAAAGGCTGTGGCCGAAGCCGATAGGAAATCCTATGATGAGGGACTTCACGATGCCCGGGAAGAGTACCGCCGGGAGATGTACGAAGTCCGCCCTAAAGCTCATGAATTCGGCTTCAAGGGAGTCTATAACCTAGCCTACCACGAAGCTTGGAAGACGACATTGGATACGGCCGGAATACCTGTAGATTCTCCCTTCCAGGCCAATGTGGTCGTGCCGGAACGTACGGTTCCTCCGTTGGATCTCCCAGATAGAGATCCTTCCAATGATCTGTCAGAGACTCCTCCTACTGATCGACCAGAGACTCCATTTGTTGATCCGCTGGAGATTCCTCCTCTGGAACAATCGTGATGTGATTTTTCTCTGCTTCCCCTGTGTTTACAGTTTATTGTAATGTATCATAAATATAAGGACTTTTATTTCAAGGTTACCTCCTTTCTGTCAGAGGGTGTGCCAGACAATAGTAATTCATGAATGGATCCGAAGGGGTAAATTGAGGGACCCTTCAATGTAGGGAGGAGTCAATTGATAGCTACAGACCGACTGATGAGTCCTTTGATGGAGCCCCAAAGGGGCATAGATTAGAGTTTATTCATAATGTAGCTCCGTCAATAATGGAGATCTGGTTAACAGCCGATAATAACAGATCACTAAGATAGTTCTATTGCCAATAAAGGTTTGACAATTCCCCGGCCAACCTAATTGCCCTGCCGACGATAATATTTTAGTTGGATATCCTTTAGAATGGATGGAAATGTCGAGCCTCTACCAGAAGACGCCGGACTTTTACCGAGTGATCCCATAATGAGGGATGGGGTGCCGGGCTCATGCGGTGGTGGACGATAGGTTATAATCAAAGCCCAAAGCTGCGCCTGCCAAAGCCACGCCTACCGGAGTGACCGGACCCTTGCTTTTTGGTCCCGTAATAAGGGATGAGGTGCTGGGCTCATGCAGTGGTGGACGGCAGGTTATAATCAAAGCCCGAAGATGTGTCTGCCAGAGCCACGCCTATCGGAGTGACCATACCTTTGCTGGGTGATCCCGTAATGAGGGATGGGGTGCAGGGCTCATGCGGTGGTGGATGAAAGGTTATAATTAAAGTCCAAAGCGGCTTGACGTTGTTTCGCAGGACCACATAAAGAATGTTAGAGAGAGAGAGGGTGAGAGAGACCTAGATGGAGCCAGTCCCCTATCGGAACTCTACTGCGGGGATGAGGCCATTGCATCTCAGGCATTCTGAGACGAGGTGTGTGTTTTAGCAGATCAGAAGGTCAAGGAAGCTGTGGCCATTTTGGAGAAAAGCAGGGCTGGAAAAGAAAAGGTGATTCAAGGTTTTCCTTCTTCAACCCTGAAGCCACAAGCTGATTACGGTGAGCCTCTAGAGGAGGGGGAATGGATACAGGAGCGGAGAAAAAAGCCCACAGGTGGGAATCAAGATGGTGCCAGAGGTCTGATAACCAATATCAATGCCCCGATGTTCAGTGTATTCATCAGGAACTTGGGTTAGAGGGCTAATGGAAAATGGGTTTTCGACCTATTCAAAAAGTACGGCAGAGTGGTCGATTCCTATGTGCCCAGAAGGGCATCCAAAGTCTCTAACTGATTTTTCGGTTTTGTGAGGTTCGAAAGCTTGAATGAGGCTAATCGAGCTATTGCCAGCTTAAACGGCACATGGGTGGAGGGGGTAAAACTAGAGGTCCATTTGGCTAGGTTTGAGAAAGAATGGAAGGGGTCCAACAAACCCATTCATTCGCGTACGGTTAGCAATAATGGATATATGCCTTCTCATGGCCCCATTCTGCTTGGGGGATCAAATCCCAAATCTTATGCCCAGGCCTTGGCACTGGGGACACAACCAACGGAAGGGCTGGGGGCATCTTCCTCTAGGAGAAGAATAATATCGAAAGCTGTAGACTCAGGGTGGACTGCCAGGGATGTTGTTGCAACCATTAATATTCAAGACAGCCCTAAGGTAATCTGTGAAGATTTGTTATCCAAGGTTCCTCC
>NMUG010002459.1:0-15977 GCA_002855965.1 Monotropa hypopitys | reverse complement strand
ACAACCGTAAATTCTTAAAGGTAGAACAAATATTGAATTGCTTCCAGGAGTCACACAGTACAAACAATGATAAGAGCAATCATTTGTAACGCACATCACAAATATCGAACATGGTCCTAAATGGAAAAGAGGTTAGTACGAGACACGTCTTCTTTCCAGGGGTTCTACACTAACTTCCAAGCTGTGGAACAGGCAAGCGCACAAGTTCAATTTTCTCAACATCTAGTAGTCCCACCTATGGGTTTTCCCAAGAAAACAAAAGATACTAGAAGTCCCAGAAAGTTGGACTTTATTTTGATATAATTGAATCACAAGTACGAGTAGTACTTAAGTTCTCATAACTGGAAGACTATGCTCAAGTGGACATTATTAGGGACATGAAAATGCAAATTGAAATTCTCGTGAATACGATGGGCCTACGGGCTAAGAGTAGGGTAAAGCAAAAGAAGAGGGGAAAAAATTTTCAGAACCCTAACATTCGGGTGAGGAAAAAACAGATAGGACTGGGAGAGAGAGCTGGCAGGTGGTGATTTTATTCACCATAAAAAATGCTTGCACTGAACTTTAGAATCTAGGCGAGAATTAGAAGAGGATGCATACTGACTTTTTATTCCATCCCTGCAAAACAGAAAAGACTATTATCAACAGATGTCAAAATGGAAAAATACATGTTCTACGGAAATATTTTATTGATCTTATTAGACAAACCAGATATGTGAAGGCTAAAATAATATGAAGTTGTTGAAAAGGAAAGAAATATTGTAATATTCGTGTTGTAATCAATTAGGCAATTAGAAAGATTGTAATTAGTCCAACTAGGTAGGTAGCATAATTTTCTTATTATTTCCTTTCCTAAATTATCTTGTACATACTAAGAAGCACGGACAAAGATACGGGACACGGAAACGACACGACACGGACACACGGACACGTGATTTTTCCAAAAACTAGGACACGGACACGTTGGGGTACACGTTAATATATATATAATAATTTTTTAAAATTTTATTTAATTCATATTAAAGATAGTAATAGAACTTAAAATTTTATTTAATTTATAGATAATCTTGAGTGTCTAAGAACCATCGAGTCCACGAGGGAAGTACCAAAGTATGTGAAGTTGTGGGAGACGAGGCAACCATCTTATTGCACTAGCTCATCTTTGGGATGTTTGGTGTGTAAATGAAGCAAGCAATATAGGGACCATTTCCAGTCTTTGTTAGACCAGAAGATTTTTAGGCCACCAAATTCTTGAGGTATGCTAGGGTTTTCTTTATTCTATTGGTAGTTTATCACAGGTGTGTCCAATTGGGTCATTTTCATACACATTACACTCAGTCACAGCAGCAACTGCCACAAAAGTCTTAGTTTACTTCCATAGAGTTTGACCATCTTGAGAGGGATTATCCAAGTGGATATATTTGAAGTAAGTCCGGTTCAATGCATCTGTTGAGGTCCGAATAAGGTTTTAGTCAACAACAGATAGGTCCATAGTAGCATCAGCAACCATGTCACCATTAGGCTCAATTTTAGAAGGTAGCGAGTTCTAGTGTTCTTATCTGGGAATTTGTATAGAGGGTTGGTCATGTATAGGGTTAGATACATAGGTAAGGGCTTATTCTATCACCACAAATGTTACACAGCCTTGTACTTCTTAGTCACTCGATAATTCTGTAGTTAGAGGTACATTTCTTTTGTTTAGCCCTTTGGCAAGACATCCTATTTAAATTTTTCAAAAAAATTAACACTTTGTACCCCATAACGTGTCCGGTGCGTGTCTCGAACGTGTCTCCCGCGTGTCCGAACGTGTCCCCTGCGTGTCCGAATTAAAGAAAATAAAATAAATATTCGGACACTTAAATTCACGTGTCCGAGCGTGTCCGTATCCGACACATCCGGGACACGAACTCGCGAGGCCTGGAAGAGTGTCCGTGCTTCTTAGTGTACATAGTCTATATATTGTGTTTCCTGTTGAAAAGAATATACATTGATTAAAATCTTTCAACATGGTATCAGAGCGGATTCCAAGAACCTAACTCTTCTCGCCTTTTCCCCTCTATTTCGTTCTTTTCCTTTTTTTTCCTCTCTCGTGTGACTGTGAGAGAACCCTAAACCTAAAAACCCTTTTTTCTCTACCAAACTTTCCAGTCGCTGCCATCTAAACTAAAACCTTAGCCAGCCGCCACGGATGCCAACACCAAACCCTTGCCAGTCGCCACGGACGCCATCGGTGACTCGCCAAGTCCAGGCGACCTTCACCAGATCTTCGCGCCTTCGTTCTGGCACGCGCCTATGAGAATATTCCGTCTATTCTAAAGATAGTTACTATATCTTTAGAATATATTGTGTGAATATTCTATTTTGATTAAGAAGTCTTGTAAATATGTAATTCATATCTTTGATTTTGTTTTCCTTTATTTGTTCTTTCCTAATTAGGCATTGTACAGTCCTATATATCTGTACTTCTTTTGTATTATCACAACAATTCAATATATAATACGCAGTCTTTTCACTTAAAAAGTTATATGGTATCAAAGCCAAATTAGGGTTTTCGTTTAGGATTGCATCTGCAGCAGTTGTTGTCACCGCCCATCTCTGGCAAGTCTTCTCGCATCTCGCATCTCCAAGCGATAGACCAGCAACCGCCATCTTCACAAATCCCATTGTTTCCCTTTCGTTGTTTCCCTCTGTTTGCAGTCGTTTCCATCGTCGCCAGATCGTTGTTCTTCAGGTTGTCGTCGTCATCATCTGTGGTGTTGCACCCCTTCGCAACCGCCATCTTCTCCATCGTCGTCATCGACCAGGCCATCGTTGTCGTCGAATGCCATCTTTGCCATCGCCGTTCCTATCAGTCGATCCCTTAGTAACCCTCTCTCAACCTGTCTCTCTCTCTCTCTCTTTGTCTCTCACGATAAATCAATCCCTCAACAACCCTCTCTCAACATGTCTCTCTCTCTCTCTGTCTCTCACGATCTCGCCAAACCTTCGTAACAACCATCCAAGCCTTCTCTCACCTGCGGCGACCTTCATCGGACTCTGACAAGACCTCTTCAGACTTCGTCGGACCTCCGTCCACCCTCGCTGACGTCGGATGTTGTTCGCCAAATCTTGTTGTTCTCGCCACTGATCTCCGGCGACCCTCTGACATCTCCGGCGACTTGCCTCTGACTATTCTAGATCTGTTCAAAGACCCTCTGACGTGTTTGTCGCCTTTGCCATCATCATCACAGACCGTTGTTCGCTGGTGAAATCCAGATCTGATTGAGTCTTGAACTCAACTTCTCTATTTGTTGTTTCTTGTTGGTCCATCACTTTCGTCGTTGTTGATCACTGTTTGAACTCGATCTCCCTTGTTTATCTCTGTATCGCTAATTTCTGGGGAGATTGAAGGTTGTTATTTGTTTCAGTATTCGGCTCAATTTCTGGTTCTGAGACTTATTGTTCAGAGACTCCGGTCTCGAGACTTGCTTCGTCAACATCTTTCTTTGACTTTATCTCTCTTGTTATCTTAGATCAGTGCTTTCATGGCTAACGAGAAAATAGAGACTACTAGTTCTTCTCTTCAGTTCGATGAGTGTGTCTACTGTCATAACAAAGGCCACTGGAAGAAAAATTGTCCTAAGAAAGTATATCATGGATCATCTCAAACAACTTTGGGACTGTTTCATCCTTCTGCAGCTCTAGTTACCACATGCGAGAGCACTTCGGAGATAAATGACATTCGTACTCAAGTGGCTCAGCTTCAGCAGATAACTTCCTCTTCCATGTCTGCTCCACCTAAAGCAATGACATTAGAATCTTCAAGTTTGCTTGGTTCCTTGTCAGGTATCCCTACCACTATTTGGATTCTAGATTCTGGTGCTTCGTTTCATATGACACGTCATCTGCCTTTGCTACAAAATTGTATCCCTCCATCTTCTCCTATGACTATACGTACAACAAATGGTTCTCCCTTGTCTGTTGTACCTATTGGATTTATTCCTATGACAGCATCCTCAGTTGTGCCACTCTCGCATATTCTTTATGTTCCTCACTTATCTATTAATCTTCTATCTATTAGTCGGTTGGATGCTTCAGGGTTTGACGTTATTTTTTCTTCTTCTGTTTGTCGTGTGCAGTATCGAAAGTCAGGGAAACAGATTGAGACAAGGCGTAGGGTTGGTGATCTTTATGTGGTGGAAAGCTTATATATCAATAGTTTCTCTACCCTATCAGTGTTATCCTTATTTCAGTTGGATAACTCTTCCAGACCTTTCTTTCTTTGGCATGCTAGGTTAGGCCATTTGTCAACTGATCACTTACGATCCTTAATTCAGTTTGATTTTTTGGGTAAAGTGTCTTCCACCAATATTTCTGAGTGTCAAGGATGTGAACTTGCAAAAATGACTACTTTACTATTTAACAAAAATAATTTCATATTCACTTCTCTCTTTTCTCTAGTTCATACTAATGTCTGGGGACCATCTGCTGTTGTTTCGAAAGGTGGTTTATCCTGTTATATTTCTTTTGTTGATGATTATTCTCGATTCATATGGGTCTACCTTATAAAACATAAATCTGATTTCTATGAGATTTATCGGTCTTTTCAGTCCATGGTAACTACTCAATTTTCTTCTACAATCAAAATCATGTGATCTGCTTTGGGTGGAAAGTATACAAAAGGTGTCTCTACTGATTACTTGACATCTCTAAATACCATGCATCAATACTTTTGTAGTGGCAATCCTGCTCAAAATGATCGTGCTGAATGCAAGCATCGTCATCTTCTTGAGACTGCTAGATCCCTTTTTCTCTCTGCCTCTGTTCTCATTTGTTTTGGGAGAGAAGTCTTGCTCACTGTTACATTTCTCATCAATTGTATGCTCGCTCCACTTATGTCTACAAAAACCCCTTATGAGGTACTCTTTTCTGTGACTACCAATTATTCGCTTCTTCGAGTATTTGGTTGTGCATGTTTTATTCTCCTTCCTAAACAAGCTCATACTAAACTCAGTGTTCGATCTACTCTTTGTATTTTTCTTGACTATAGCACCACTCAAAAAGGTTATCGTTGTTATGATCCTGTGTTTTAGCATCTCTATGTCTCCCGGCACGTGGTCTTCCTTGAGCGTCTTCCCTATTATCAGCTTCCCTCTGCCTCTACATCTGTCTCTAAACAGGAATTACTATCAATGATCCCTTCCCGAATGAGCTCCCTTGTGACGAGTACATATCTATTGTTCCTCCAAATCCTATACTTATCTCAGATGTCACCTCTTCTATTGCTCCCTCTCCTGCTCCTCTTCTGGTCTACTCACGACGACGACCATCAGAACCACCAACGCCTTCCCCTACCCCTACTGCTTCTATGGAATCCTGCTCCTCGCCCCAACCCACTTCGTGATAGGCGTCCTGTGCAAAGGTTGGGTTTTTCTAACACATGTTTTTCAGTTTTTCGTTGTATTGCTTTATCTTCTATATATTCTTATATTGATCCTCAGTCTTATAAGGAGGCCTGCCATGATCCTAAGTGAGTCATTGTTATGAAAGAAGAGCTTTCTACTTTTGCCAGGACTTCTACATAGGAAATGGTACCTTGTCCTGCTGGTAAAAACATTGTTGGCTGTAAATGGCTTTTCAAAGTTAAAACTCATTCTGATGGGACATTAGAATGCTATAAGGTTCGTCTTGTAGCTAAAGGATTTTTTCAAGAGTATAGTATTGACTATGAAGAGACTTTTGCACCAGTTGTCAAAATGATTTCTCGCCGGACTCTGATTCTTGTTGATGTTGCTCGTCATTGGCCTCTATACCAGATGGATTTAAAAATATTTTTCTCAACGGCTTGTTGACAGAGGAAGTTTATATGTGGTCCCCCTCTTGTCTGATCGCATTCTCCTGAATATGTTTGTCACCTTCGGCGAACTTTGCATGGCCTTAAACAGGCCTCTCGGACTTGGTATGATCACTTCCAAGGCGTGATCACTCAACTTGGTTTCTTCCCCAGTGATCATGATTCAACATTGTTTCTTCTTCGCACCACCAATGGGCTTGTTATCTTGCTTCCCTATGTTGATGATATGATCATCACCGCATCTGATTCTACTGATATTGCTCATGTCAAACAACATTCGTTTGATACATTCGAGATGGCAAACTTGGGGAATTTGCGTTATTTTCTTGGTATTGAAGTTGCATACTCTCCCAAAGGCTATTTCTTGTCTCAAGCTATGTATACAAATGAGATCCTTCATCGTGCGTGGTTCACTGACTCCAAGACATCCGCCACACCGATTGAGCTTCACGCTCAATTTGCCCCGACTGGTGGGGAACCTTTAGATAATCCTACTCTTTATCAAGAGCTTGTTGGCTGTTTGATTTATCTGACTCTGACTCGTCCAGATCTGGCTTATGTTGTCCATATTGTGAGCAAGTTTATTTATGTCCCTTGATCCACTCATTGGACTGCTTTACTATGTATCATGCGGTATGTCCGAGGTGCGATATTTCAGGGTCTTTTTTTGTCTTCCACCTCTTCATTGGAGTTGTATGCTTATGTTGACGATGACTGGGCTGGTGATGTGATGGACTGCAAGTCTACCTCGTGTATTTGTGTTTTTCTTGGGGATCCTCTCATTTCTTGAAGCAACAAAAAACAATCTGTCATCGCTCGCTCTACTACTGAGGCTGAATATCGTGCTATGGCTCATGCTACTGCTGAGATTATTTGGCTTTGATGGATCCTCTCTAATTTGGATGCTCCTCAGTATTCTCATACACCTCACCACTGTGACAATCGTAGTGTTATTTAGATTGCTCCTATTTTTCATGAGTACATCAAGCATATTGAGATCGACTATGACCTCACTTGCCGCCATCTTCAAGCTGGCACTATATCTCTATCTTTTGTTTCATCCACTCTTCAGATTCCTAATTTCTTCACGAAGACACACATTGTTGCTCGTTTCCAGTTCTTATTGAACAAACTCTCAATGATTTCTATGGAATCATCGTGAGTTTGAGAGAGGGTGAGAATATTCTGTATATTCTAAAGACAACTAATATATCTTTATAATATATTATGCGAATATTCTATTTCCATTTAGAAGTCTTGTAAATATGCAATTGATATCTTTGATTTTGTTTTCCTTTATTTGTTATTTCCTAATTAGACGTTGTGTAGTCCTATATATTTGTACTCTTCCTTTGTATTCTTTCTGGAGGAGAAGTCCCTACCGTTGGTGAGGCCTTTGCTCGTGTTCGACGAACTGCTCCTCGTTCTTCTGGTTTAAAGCATCTAGTTTCATCAGCCCTAGCTGCCCCCACAACCTCTCTTGTTTCATATTCTGGACATTTTGGTAATCGCAATCCCTTCCATAGTTGTGGTAGTTATTCAGAGCAGGGCAGTCGTCGTAGAGGACGTAGGGGCCACGGCACCAAGAAGTGTACTCATTGTGGTGTGATCAACCACAATGTTAAATTCTGTTGGAACCTACACGGAAAGCCAATTTGGGCTAATCAAGCTACACTTGAGGGGGAGCCATCTGCTCTTGCTCCTACTCATATTGCTATGACCAATACTGGGTATGATTCTCTAATTCAAAGGGCCAGTGCATCTTCTTCTTCTTCCACTGCAACTCGTGTCACCTCATGTAATATGTGTCTTCACTCATCTCCTTGGATTCTTAATTCTGGAGCATCTGATCATATGTCAGGTGATTTATCTCTTTTGACTGATGTTGTTACCCCTTCTGTTAAGTCTTATGTTACTATTGCCGATGGCACCAAAATTCTTGTTCAAGGCATTGGTACGTATCGTTTATCTAGTCTTGTTTTTCTTTTTGTATTATATTTGCCACAATTTCCGCTCAATCTTCTCTTTGTTCATAAATTGTATAATACTCACCAATGTTCTATCATCTTTTCTCCTTCTCATTATGAGTTTCAGGATCTCAAGACAAAGGGGATGATTGATGGGGGATATGAGAAGAATGATCTGTATTACCTTCAGGAGTAGCAACAGCAGTCATCCAGTCATTTTACTATACATTCTACTTTTATACCTTATCAGTGGCATTGTCGTCTTGGGCACCCATCCTCGGCCAACCTTCGCAAGCTAGTTCCGAGTTTACCTAGTTTTCCCATTTTTAATTGTGACACATGTGAACTTAGTAAACATTGAAGAGTTTTTTTTCCTTTACGAACTGAGTCACCATGTGTCGAACCTTTTACTTTAGTTCATTCTGATATTTGGGGACCTTCGTGCACTACAAGTTTGTGTGGTAATCGCTATTTTGACACATTTATTTATGATTTTTCTCATTTAACTTGGGTGTAACTCCTCAAAGATAGGTCTCAATTATTTTCTATTTTTGCAGTCTTTCATGCTGAGATTGTCAACCAATTTAATGCTAAATTACATATTTTACGAAGTGACAATGCTCAAGAATATTTTCTCGTCCATTTAGACAGTTTAATGGAACTCATGGTATTGTTCATCAAACTGCGTGTATCACTACCCCTCAACAAAATGAGGTTGCATAATAGAAGAATGGGCCTGTGTTTAGCCGTAACTTGTGCCCTTGTGCTTCACATGAACGTTCCAAAACATTTTTGGGGATATGTTGTTCTTACCGTGAATTATCTAATAAATTGCACCCCTTCTCGGGTTTTGCATGGCAAAATTCCTTATCAAATCATGTTTCTTGACAAGGATCTTTATATTCTCCCCCCAAAACTTTTTGGTCGTGTGTAATTTGTTCATAATCTCACTTCAGGTTGTGATAAACTTGATTCGTGTTCTTACATATGTATTTTTTTGGGTGACTCTATGACAGAGAAAGGATATAAGTGTTATAGCCCTCATTACGAAAGCACTTTGTAAGTGATGATGTAAAGTTTTTTGAAAATATCTCATATTATTCGTGCTCAGTTGACAACACATTTGTTGGCACCCCCTTGCCTTCCTGAGATTGCTCCTTTACCGGCTGACCATGGTCTTCTTAAGGCTGCTACTCGACCACCGATTACAAAGGTATATGTTCGATGTTCTTTTGTTGATGCTCCTCCTGTTGAACCTCCAAATACAGTTTCTGTACCCACATCATAACGTCAAGCGTCTCCATATCCAACTCTCGCTCTTCCTATTGCTCATCGTAAAGGTATTCGTTCATACACTTCCCATCCTAGCTCTCAATTTATGTCCTATGATCGTTTGTCTCCCTCTTTTCATGTTTTTTCTGTATCTCTGTCCTCTATTACCGTTCCTAAGTCTTTTCAAGAGGCTATTTCTCATCCTGGATGGCGTTCTGCTATGGAAGAAGAGATGTGCGCTTTGTCACTGAATCATACTTAGGATCGTGTTCCCAAGCCTTCTGGAGCACATACTGTTGGTTGTTGTTGGGTGTTTGTTGTCAAACACAATCCTGGTGGTACTCTTGATCGTCTGAAGGCTCATCTTGTAGCCAAAGGCTTCGCTCAAACCTATGGGTTTGACTAAACTGAGACTTTTTGTTTGGTTGCCAAACTCAATTCTGTATGTATTGTTATATCTCTTGCAGTCGACCTTGATTGGTTTCTCCATCAGTTTAATGTCAAGAATACTTTTCTTCGTGGAGATCTCTCTGAGACAGTCTATATGGCTCAACCACCCGGTTTTGAGTCCAAAGGGAGTCGGTGTGTTGTCTTCGCAAATCTATCTATGGCCTCAAACAATCTCCCTGAGCTTGGTTCGACAAATTAAGTAGTACCGTCGTGTCTCATGGTATGACACGAAGTCAAGTTGATCACTCCATCTTCTTTAAAAGAACCACCAGTGGTATTGTGATTCTCGTAGCTATGCGGATGATATTGTCATTACATAGAGTGGCAATGATGGGATTAAGGTACTGATTCGTCACTTTTGTTCCAATTTTCTCACCAATGATCTAGGCAAGCTTCGGTATTTTCTTGGCATTAAAGTTGCTCGTTCTAAAGCAGGCATCAATTTATCGCAACGAAAATACACTCTCGATCTCTTGAAAGATACAGGTTATCTTGGTTCTAACCCTATAGCTACTCTTATGGAGACTAATCATAAACTTATACCTGACGATGGTGAGTTGGTTGACGATCATGAGTTGTATCGGAGACTTATAGCTAAACTTATTTATCTCACTATCACTCGACCCGATATCTCCTATGCAGTCAGTGTTGTCAGTTTGTCCTCGAATTTCTCATATGGAGGATGTTGTCCGTATCTTAAAGTATCTTAAAATGCTCTTGGACGTGGTCTTCTCTATAAAGCGTCTAGACATCTTCGTATCGAAGGGTATACAGATGCTGACTGGGTTGGATCTCCTACTGATCGTTGTTCTACCACTGGTTATTGCAACTTTATAAGTGAAAATCTTGTGATATAAAAAAGTAAGAAACAGTCAGTTGTAACACGGTCTAGTGCTAAAGCTGAGTATAGAGCAATGACTCATACCACTTATGAGTTGAATTGGTTGTGTATACTTTTACATGAGTTTGGGATTCTAGTACATGATCTCACTCTCTTATATTGTGATAATCAGACAGATATCCACATTGCTAATAATCTAGTATTTCATGAGAAAACCAAATACATTGAAGTTGATTGTCATTTTATTCGATCAAAAGTGGAGTCTAAAGAGATCAACACACCTTTTTTCTTTCAGGCTCTCAATTTGCTAATATTTTCACGAAGGCTCTTCTCAAGGCTTCCATTGACCATATTTGTTTCAAGCTTGGAGTATACGATGTATACGCTCCAGCTTGAGGGAGAGTGTTGAAAAGAAAGAAATATTATAATATGTGTGTTGTAATCAATTAGGCAATTAGGCAATTAGAAAGATTATAATTAGTTTAATTAGGTAGGTAGCATAATTTCCTTATCATTTTCTTCCCTAAATTATCTTGTACATAGTCTATATATTATGCTTCCTAGTGAGAAGAATATACATTGATTAAAATCTTTCAACAGAAGTAAATAGCATTTGTTACTGAAAAGATGATCATATACAACACGAATTGGTAAAGAACATAACGGGTAAAAGAAAAAACAATAACCAAACTTACAAGATAATGAACAAAGTATCTCCTTTCATTCTTTCGAATCTCAGCTTTTTGAATCTAGCAAAAAAAGCAAAAATATGAAAGCATGCCGCCGATAAGGTTAGAGCCATTAGCCCATCACGACAAAAATTGCTAAGCAATAACATAAAAAGTTTTTTTAACATCTAAGAACAGGGCATCTAGCAAATGTAGTTCATCCAAGCATAACTAACGATAAGATCAATCGTAATTACATCCCACAAATGTAGAAACACGTCCTGTTTTCAGCAACCTCACTCTGAATCCATAATATAAAGGCATTTCAAGCATCTTCATGGTGCCTCATCTCATAAAGTATGAAGTTTAGTAAAAAAAAAACATTATCTCCTCAGCATTGAAAAGCATTACATTTGGCCTCACAACCTGAATGACTAACAAAGTAGCATTGTCTACTCACCAACAAACTAAACCTGAGGATGAATTAAGCCAGGTGAAGCATGTTTACTTTTCTACTAGACAAATTATTATATAACTTGCAATCGAGATTTGAAATCAGTCCATAAAAGCAATTAGGTATGTCATATCTGTTCGGAAAACAGCATACAAAGGGAAGGAAACAGGGGGACAAGAGTAAAACATGCCGAACAGTAAGAACAAGGATTATATCAACAAACAGTACCAGCAATCAAGTTGAAACCTGAAGGTTTCAGCACTAACGGTACATTTCCTAGTAGCTATATTCATTTACCTTCCTGATTCACAATCAGCCTATGTTACGTGGCCTCTGGTATGTGCATAGGGAGCGGGTTTCTGTCCAAGTGTTCATCTAGATCATATTTCTATTCCATTGAGCCATGAAAATTATCCTTTTATCAATTCCAAAAATCAATGGTGTTTATACGATCGTATCATTACCAAACGTTAGGTTTGTCCTAGTTTTTTCCCCTTCCCAGACACCCATTAATGGGTACCAACTGGGGGTTGATAGTAGTGATGTTTATACGATGACATGGCATTTTAGGCATAGGCACGTAACACGTGAGTTTTATGCATGAGTCAATGGTAAATTGACATAACAAGACACACTTGCTAGGTGACTATGTCCGTGACATATACAACCTCACCCATGGGTGGGGGTCCAACACAGGGACTTGCACATGTAGAAGAATCAATGGAACACAAAAACTAATTATATTCAGGAAAGGGTAAAACCCATGTGAAAAGGCACCATGCACCTTGCATAGTGTATGACAGTGAACTCAAGAATTTACCCAATTGTTTAAACCAAGCTCAATTCTAGAACTCATGAAAACTAGGAAACCATTTATCATATTCACATGTTTCAATTCTGTGCTTTATGAAAAGGCGGAAGCAAGCATGGTTGTGCCTAGAGGAGGTGAATAAGCAAAACTCGTAACCAAGTTACTAGTTTAAATATACCAAGTTGGTAATAATATAAACTCTGGTCGTCAAAATTGATACCTCGACAATGCATCTTCTTCGACACAATATTACATCAATAAGAACAGAGCAAGATAACGGACAGAACACTTTAGTGAAGAATTCCATAATAATGACAGATGCCTAAAAAAGGGCGACCGAGTGCACGAAGATCCCACATATGCGGGATCTGGGGAAAGATTGATGTACGCAATCTTACCCCGCAAGCAGAGAGGTTTCCGTGAATCGAACACGTGACCTGGCCAGAATGGGGTAGCTTTATTGCTACGCCGGGTTCGCCTGTCATTATTCCGTAATAATGACAGTTGCCTCTGCTTAAAAAATAGCATGGAATACCCTGCCTCGTGAAACAATCCACCAGATTACGAGATATTGCGAAGACTATAATAAATGGCATACATCTCAACTAATGGTGTGTTAGCCTTCGAGTCCCCTAAAACTCGCAAGCTCCAAAAACTCTAATAACAAATGGCTGACACCTTTGTCAGCCACCCCTTGCATAGGTCTTTGCTTGTCATTGCTCCCATTGCAATGGACAAGATGGCAAGAATAACTAATTCAGTAAAAGTGATCATATAGGGGACCTGACTTGGGTGGGGTTCTGAAAACAGTTCATAGAAGAGTTTTCTCAAATGAGTTTATATGAATAAACAACTCAGACATTTGCTCAATATAAAAATGTGAACGGGCTATTGGAAAGATTTGGAGCCGGCAGACCTGATTAATACATAACATAACTCATGTAGTCATGATTAATGTTGTTATGTTGTTATGTTGTAGACCTGTTATGTTGTTATGCTATGTTGTTATGTTGTTGTTGTTGTTGTAGACCTGATTAATGTTTGCTTCTGCGTATTTTTACATGAGAAAAAAATGGCATCTTTATAGCTTTTCCAAACCAAGTCATGTAGGGATTCAGCATACCCGCTTGAGGACACTTAGGACAAGCTTTGCCCGCATGACTTTGGACTTGCTTGAGTAAGGGGAAAAAACAAAAGCAAAGCAATAAGGAAAAGGAAATAGGGCAGCACGCTCAAGCTCAATTTGAATGGGATAAGAGTGTCTCTTTGATTTGATTTGTGCAGAACCCACATCCATCTTGCTTGAGGGCACTTCATTCGGGCTTCGAGCTGGCCACACAGGATTTATCCTGCTTGAGTGAGTTTGGAACGGGCTTCAACCATCGTTCTCTGCCCACTGGACTTTCCCAAATTATTAATTTTAAGCCAACAAGGCCCTAATATATAAAAGACTAAAGGTAAGAAAAAAAACTAAGGCGTTGACTTGGACAAATTTATTACAATCGTGCAAGTATACCCGAGATCTAATAAGAGCAAGTTACGTTGTCTTTGAACATCTCCAATCTTCAGGATTTGAATACAACAATATTCACACGTATTCACATTTTTGTGTTTGTTGAATTGTGAACACACTAAAACTAAATCATTTTCCACTTTGATTGGCAAGAGAAAAGGAAGATTGGGGGAAGGGAGTTCAGAGGAAAAGAAAGTATATCATAAGGGGAAAAGAAAGTGATTTCATCTGCTAAATAAAGGTGGAGATTTTCTACTCTTTTTCTCTCGTCGGGCTGATTAAAAACCATTGGCCCCTATAATTGGCCCCAAAAATACGTTCTCCATCCCTCATTCTCTTCCACACAACCCTCTGCCTTTCCAAATGAGAAAACTCTCTCCTCCCTTCTTGTCTACCCTTTCTCACTTCCTCCCATCCGTCCTCCTAACAATCATAGCAATAGTAACCAGTTCCTTTTCTCAGTTTTCGAGGCAACCAAACAAAAGAATGAGTGCTTTTATATTCTGCAATTAAAATCAATTCTACCATGCATTTAGTAAGCAAACAAATTAAAGATGTTACGACAAATCTCACCAACCTATACCTCTTAACCAAACCAAACCAAACTAAACTGAGACTTGAGTCCAAATCAATGGGATCGGCTACATGAATCCATTTTTTTCAATGTACTATGTCGAGTGCATCGTGTTCTGTTATACCTAATAAACTTAAATTCTTATGAACTATCGTTTCTGAAGTCAAATTAGGTCTACCACTCCCCTTAGTGCTACTATCTATCATAACTCTGTCACTCCTCTTAACTATCGCATCAATGGGCCTACGATAGATATGTTCAAATCAGCTTAATCTATTTTCTCTTATTTTAGTTTCCAACAGCACTACCTCTACCATATCGCGAAGGTTTTCGTTTCTAATTCTATCTCGCAAAGTTTTACCACACATCCATCTCAACATTATCATTTCAGTGACACTTATCTTACTCACATGTTATTTCTTAGTTACCCAACACTATGTATTGTATAACATGGTTGACTTTATGGTCATACGGTAAAACTTCTCATTCAATTTTGCAGGTATCCTACGATCACATAACACTCCCGAATCACTCCTCTGTTTGATTCATCCAACTTGAATTCTGTGTGTAACATCTTACGCAATCTCTTCGTAACATCTTCCGCAATCTCTCCATCCTTACTAGCAATTGAGTTAATATACTTAAAACATTCATTTCTTGGTAATTCTTATTTTTTAGGGTCACTATGTCAACATTAGTATTTTTGCTATCACTATTCTTATAGATCATGTCCTCTCTCCAATGTCTCTCCAAATTTTAAATTTGACATTAACACCTCTTTCAGTTTCATCTACTAAGAAATCCCATCGGCAAATAACATACATCATAGGACATAATCCTGAATATAGTCAATTTGTCCATAATTATATAATGGCTCAAAACGGACACTTGATGTAATGTATACCTCTTCAAACCCCATATAGTTTAAAACCACGGGATTCAACTTTAAATTTCTAAGATTTCGCAGCAACCAAAAAAACAAGTAGAATTACAATCCAAAAACCTCACGTAACTTGACAGTCAGATACAAAACAATAGTCAATCATTCTCAATCAACAATTTCAGAGTAACGTGCGTACAAAAGGGGGAGAGAGAGAGAGAGAGGGAGAGAGAGAGAAAGAGAGTACCTTTGCTTCGTAAATGCGAGGACCGTGATAGGCGAGGACCTTTTCGCCCTCTGAGAAAACGCTCGAATCGGATTCGGGGAGTTCGCCGCAAAAATTACCACCGTCGGTGACCGAGTCGTCCTTCGAGCTCCTCATTACCGTGCACAGATTCTGTGAAATCCTGTGTTCTTCCCCGTTGCAGTTTTTAACAATTTCAATGTACCTCATTCTATTTCATATTTTCAGAAAATTTTATTTTTTCAAAAATAAGATACAAGGCAGGACAATCTTATAATATAATGTATGTAATACTTATAAAAATTGAATTTGAATATTAGTGTATAATAATTTAAAAATAAAAATAGATAATCAAACAAATTTTTACTTTTTAAATTTAAAAAATTAAAAATAAAAATAAAAAATAAAAAGTTAAATAAGTTCCAAACATGACCTAAGTTCTTGAAAAATAAACTTTTGAAAATAGTTTT
>NMUG010002458.1:0-15979 GCA_002855965.1 Monotropa hypopitys | reverse complement strand
TACCTACACCCTACTATTTAAAAGGGACTGGTCCCCGTAGGGTTGGGCGACCGGTACCTGCTAGAAAATCTGCGAAGAACGGATTCGGCTGTTCAATTTTCCCGGGCTCGGGATTCTTGAATCCGGCCCTTAATCCAGTTTTCCAGCTCTCTGAAGGTCAAAATGACCTTTATAACATGAATTCAACAAATCTAAGTATTAAATTTCATTAAAACATTCTAAAATCATTCGATTCGGAAATTCTTTAGAATTCTAAAATTTTTGATTCAAGTACGATTTCTACATTTTGATATTCGATTTATATGCTGATAGATGCATGGTTGAATTCTTACCGTAGTGGTGTAATCGGTTCGGGCATCGGACGGTCAGATTTCCAGATCCCTTTTCCTCTTCCCTTCTTCATCCTCTCTGTTGAATTCTCTCTCTGATCTCTTTTTTCTTTTGTTTTGATTTTCTTTTCTTTTAATTGTTTTGTTTTATTATTAATTAGGATAGGAATAGATAAATAAAAGGATTTGAATAACCTTTTGGGTCACAATGCAACGTGATGGGGTGCATCATAATTACAGTGCTTCTTAAATTGAATTTCTTTTAATATGTATTATATGACAATTCTTTTTATTTCTTTAATTTCTAAACTTCCTTTTACATTTCCTTTATTTCTCAGAAATCCAGATTGAGGAGGCTTATAGTTCAGGTCCACTACAGTTGCTTGGAGTTTATTGGCTATGCTTGGCTAGATTTAGCAGTAGTGTTGGCAGGTGTTTTGGTGGCTAGTTCTATTCTAGGTCTTATTTGGGCTATAATTGCTCATTTTCAGTTAGTTGTATGTCTTGTCGGGAGTTCTCGTTTTATAGAAGTTTGTTTATGGTTATTTTAGTCTTCCGTTGTGTTTTTTTGTAATAAGTTGGAGTTAGGTTGTTCTTAGTTTTAATAGAAAAATTGGGATGTGTTACCTATTGTGTTTTCATAGCATGTGGTTATTGTTGTGATTCAAGTATTTTCGGTGTTTAATCACAAGAGTCATTCGGTATTTTCCTTTAATAAAGGTTTTATTGAAATGAAATGTGACATTCTAAGATTGGTTTATCGGTTTGAAGATGTAAATCAAGTATGTATGCAATTGTATATGTATCAGACAGTGAGAAAGCTGGGTTTTTATATGTTCAAACATGTATCTTAAAAAACAAACATTAATTGGTGAAATTAGTAAATGTAAAGTTGGGAATTTAAAGTATTTGGCTTAGATGAGATGAGTCTAGGAATTATATGTTTGATGAAAGTATAATGTCACAAAATTGTGGATAAAACCATTGGAATCAAAGTATTGCATGAACCAGAAGTTTCATCCATAAAGGAAGACTGGATTGACTATCGGAAGGAGTATCGGATGCGACACTGGATCATCCAGTGGTGGATCTGGTCCAGCATTAGATCGTGCATCCGATCAGTACTTCAGGAGATTTTGTGAGGAAATAGTTTGTTGAGTTTAAAGACAATGTTTAAACATTATTGGGTCTTTAAAAATGAGTGTAAGGATAATAAGAATATTATTTCAATCATAGTTGATGGACGAATGAATAATGCTTCACAACACGTGTATTGTTTTATTAAAATTCAATATTGAATTATGAACTTATCAAATTAAGATTGGTATAGGTGAAAGGATGAGTACTTCTCAAGTGTGAAAATATGAGTAGGTAACCACAATTTACCTATGTCAGTGACTATTCAATTCATAGATATTTTAATTAAAATTGAATTATTGAATGAAATTGTTATTATGTCATAGGAAGTTTTCAGTTCATAATATGCTTTAATTGAACGTTGTTGGTGTTGTGATACAGATAATAAGGTAAGAGCTCAGCTCAGTGATATGTGCACGGGTCAGCCCAAATATCAGCTCGGTCATTGTTCGTGGTCAGAAGCTCGGCATCCCTTCAGCCGAGGACAACAGAGCGGTCCAAGGATAGAGATCTTACAACGATCACTCACTTATATATACTATGAGGGATAATTCGATATATTCCTACCAAGGCAGGCATATCCATACTCGCCACATGATCTCCTAAAATCACGGGATATGGCGCATCGATAGGAACGTTGCCATATATGGTGGAGACGTTTAAGGAACCGCTGATACGCTCCTGTGAGAATCGGGCGCGGGGGCCAGGGTTTCCAGGATTGAACCACTGAAGTATATAAACAAGAATCTACCAAGGTCGCAGGTACACACTCATTATTTCACCTCTCTTACTCTCTATATACACAATTTTCTCTCTCAGAACCTTTATTGACTTGATCGTCAAATGCGGTTTGAGGACACCACCCCCCTCTTTGTGTCTTTAGATCGTTCCCCCTTTGCAGGTGATCGTGATTCTTCGGCGAAGGATCAGTGTTGGATGTGCGGAGTGAGCTGTTCCAGAAATTGGTTCATCAGTTGGCGCCGTCTGTGGGAAGCGACTTGTTTAATTTTGTATTGGTGATAAATTTCTGATGGCTCTTACGCGATCCACTGCACATCAAAATCCACCAGAGATAACCCCCGAGATGTTTCTGGCCATGCAATGCCAGATTGAAGTGCTCACAAAAAGCTTGGAGGAAACCCTCCAGGAAAACCAACAGTTGAGAGCCCAATAAAATC
This sequence comes from Monotropa hypopitys, assembly GCA_002855965.1. Classification (NCBI taxonomy): domain Eukaryota; kingdom Viridiplantae; phylum Streptophyta; class Magnoliopsida; order Ericales; family Ericaceae; genus Monotropa; species Monotropa hypopitys. Next base: position 13,335 of record NMUG010002458.1, on the reverse strand, counting down.
AACCACCGCCTCAAGCACCGCAGGAGCAAAAAGAGAACCAGGAAAGGGCTGACGATAATGAAGAGAGGAGGAACGAAAACCAATCTCAAAATGTTCTGGATCCCCAGGCTAGTGTATCGACAAGGCGAGGGGCCAAGCAACCGTTAGAAATACCAGATGAAGATCTGTTGGCCTCTATTAAAGCGCAGATCGACGGAATACAAAGGCGGATCCAGGCGAAAACCCCAGTGACTGTGGAAGAGTTAGTGCAGAACACGAATTCTCCATTTTCCGTGGGTGTTCTCAATGCCCCCTGCCTGCCAAGTTCAAAATGCCCGTCCTAGAGTCCTTTAATGGCACGACGGATCCACTCGACCACCTGGAGACGTATAAAAACCTCATGACGCTACAGGCGGTCCCGGATGAAGTCATGTGCAGAGCTTTCCCAGTCACCCTCAAAGGAAGTGCGCGCATGTGGTTTAACAAGCTCAAGCCGGGGAGTGTGGATAGCTTCAAGGAGTTAAGTCAGAAGTTTGTGAGCTATTTTATTGTCGGGCAGCGCTATCGCAAGCCTGACACCCACCTGCTTACGTGTGCCAGAAGAAGGGAGAGTCTGTGCGCGAGTATACCTCTCGATTCACTCAGGAGGCAATGCAGATTGAAAGCGCTGATGACAAGATGGCGATGTCAGCCTACATAGCAGGTCTGTGGTCGGGTACTTTGCTGTTTAACTTAACTCAGGACCCTCTGCAGGATATGGCTGAGCTGTTGATGAGGGCTCAGAAACATATCAACGCTGAGGATGCCTTAAATGCCCGAAAGAGCAGAGATGACACTACCCAGGGGCAGAGCTCAGTACAGCAGAACCAGCCGGAGAAGAGAAGGAAAGACCCTCCCAAAGGGTCCTTTTATGAGCAGAAGGGAAAGAGAGCTGATAGGAGAGGCTCTCCTGGTCGGGCCTCACCCAAAAGGAGCCCCCATCGAAGAATCGGCGGCCCACCAGAGAGACACAGAACCTACACCCCCTTGATAGCATCTGCTGAGCAAATCATGAATGACCTCAGAGATGATCCTGACCTGAGGTGGCCTGCTCGGCTGAAATCTAACCCAGATAAGAGATCCAGGGATAAGTACTGCCGCTTTCATCGCGACCATGGACATTACACCAACGACTGCATCGACCTTAAGGGACAGATCGAAGAACTGATTCAGAGAGGGAGGTTGCAGAGATTTGTTCAAAGAGCCGAGCCAAGGGCTCAGCGCGGTGTGCAGAGGCGAGAAGAACAGGCCAGGGTTCCCGAGAACAACGAGCCTATTGGAGAAATCAGAGTAGTGCACGGAGGGTCTGCCGGAGGTGTAGAGTCCAGCTCGGCACGAAAGGCACATCTCAGAAGGGTTGCGGGCAGAAGATCCAATGGAAATCTGCGCTGTTGGAAAGTAGCCTAAGTGTTCAAGACAGGAAGATCCACCAATCATTTTTTCGGAGGAGGATGAGAAGGGGACGATCTATCCCCATAATGACCCCTTGGTTGTTTCTATAACGGTGGCAAATTTCAAAACAAGAAGGGTCCTAGTTGACAGTGTAAGCTCGGCCGACATCCTTTTTCTACACGCATATGACCAACTCCAATTGGGAAGAGATCGTCTGCGACCGATGACTTCACCATTGGTGGGATTTGCAGGAGGTACTGTGTACCCGAAGGGCCAGATTGCCCTTCCCGTAACTTTGGGAGAGGAAGGGCGGCAGGTCACGCACATGATCGATTTCCTGGTGGTGGATGCCCCTCGGCCTACAATGCTATCATCAGAATAGTACTCCTGAACAAGGTAAAGGCTATTATCTCTACTTTTCATTTAAAGATGAAGTTTCCAACTCCCGGGGGAATAGGAGAATTGAAGGGAGACCAGAAAACGGCTCGGGAGTGCTATAATTTCTCGGTCAAGTGCCGCTATAAAACTATGGCCCTTGATGAGCTTGACGTGAGAGATGAAGAAAGACTGATGTGAGGCGAGCCTGTGGAACAGTTAGTCTCTTTGGCAGTGTGGTCAAAGTATCCTGATCAGACAATACAGCTCGGCTCTGGCCTAGCCCCGGAGGAGCAGAGCAGATTGGTTGAATATTTGAAGAAGAATAGAGACATCTTTGCCTGGGGACATGAGGATATCCCTGGCATTGATGCGAGGATAATCACACACCGATTGAATGTTGATCCTGAGTGCCGCCCAATTAGACAAAAGAAGAGGGTATTCTCACCCGAGAGGAATCTAGCAGCCGCGCAGGAGGTCGCCAAGCTGTTGCAAGCGGGGTCCATCAGGGAAGCCCAGTATCCTAGATGGATCTCCAACGTGGTAATGGTGAAGAAGCCGTCCGGCCAGTGGAGGATGTGCATAGACTACAAGAACTTGAATAAGGCCTGTCCAAAAGACAACTTCCCCTTGCCCATAATTGACCAACTGGTGGACTCCACGTCAGGTCATGAACTCCTGAGCTTCATGGACGCCTTCTCAGGCTACAATCAAATCAAGATGGAAGAACACGAGGTGATGCCTTTTGGGCTAAAAAATCTAGGGGCGACCTACCAAAGGCTTGTCAACAGAATGTTTGAGCATCTGATAGGTGAAACTGTGGAGGTGTATATGGATGACATGTTGGTCAAAAGCAGGCACCGAGGTGACCACGTCCAGGACCTGGATAGAGCGTTTCAAGTGCTAAGGAAATATCGAATGAAGTTGAACCCGACAAAGTGTGCATTCGGGGTTGCATCAGGAAAGTTCTTGGGATTCATGGTGTCACACAGAGGGATAGAGGCGAATCCCGAGAAGATCAAGACGATAATAGAGATGAAGCCGCCCACCACTGTCAAAGAGGTCCAAAGGCTGACAGGATGTGTAGCAGCCCTCAACTAATTTGTTTCGAGAGCTACAGATAAGTGCAATTCATTCTTTAAAATTTTAAAGAAGTCATTTGAATGGATGCAAGAAAGTGAACGAGCATTCATGGAGTTCAAGCATTACCTCCGAACCCCTCCCCTCCTCAGTCCAGCGAGGGATGGAGAAGAACTCTTTCTTTATATTGCCATTTCCTCCTATGCGGTGAGCTCGTTGCTGATCCGAGAGCAGGATGGGATCCAACATCCTGTGTACTACATGAGTAAATCCCTGAAAGGGGCATAGACGACGTACCCCAAGATTGAAAAGATGGCATTTGCCGTAGTCACCTCGGCCAGAAAACTCAGACCTTATTTTCAATCCCACCCCATCATTGTGCTGACGGACACTCCACTAAGGCGAGCACTATTCAATCCCGATACTTCGGGACGCCTCATTCAATGGGCACTGGAATTGGGCGAGTTCGATATTGAGTATAGGCCCAGGACAGCGATGAAGGGGCAAGCTGTAGCTGATTTCTTGGTCGAGTACGCTGCTCAAGACCCGGAGTTGCAGAAGGAGGAAGGCGAATCATGGCATCTCGGTGTTGATGGCTCTGTCACCAAGAATGCCAGTGGGGCAGGGTTAGTCCTTACAACACCGGAAGGACAAAAGATCAGATATGCACTAAAATTCAACTTTAGGGCTACTAACAATCAGGCCGAATATGAAGCACTGGTGATCGGGTTGCAGATAGCGCAGATTATTGGCATAAAGCGTATAGCAGTGGTGAGTGACTCCCAGCTGGTGGTCGGGAAGGTTACTAGAGAATTCGAAGCCAAGGAAGGAGCTATGGGGAAGTACCTGGAAGTGGTAAAATCGCTCAAGGAGGGATTCACTGAATTTACCATCTCACAAATTCCGAGATCTGAAAACCAAGAAGCAAACGACCTGTCTAAGATTGCCACCTCAGAAGGAAGGTCAATCCCGAGCGGAATTTTGATACAAGAGCTGAACGGGCCGAGCATTGAAGAATGTGGTAAGACCATCTCAACAATTGATTACTCAAATTCATGGGCTGTCCCAATTGCGGCCTACATCAAGACAGGACAGATCCCAGAGGACAGAGGGGAGGCCAGAAAGCTCAGAATCCGGGCCACGAAGTACGTGCTTATGGGTAATATCTTGTATAGGAGAAGTTTTTCTCTACTATATCTGTGATGCCTGACGGATATAGAAGCCTCCAGAGTCATGCAGTAGGTCCACGAAGGCATCTGTGGAACGCACTAAGGGTGGAGGACTCTGGCATACAAGATAGTGAGTCTGGGGTACTACTGGCCGACCATGCAGAAAGATTGTGCTCAGATGGTGCAAAAGTGCGACCCGTGCCAGAGGTTCTCCAATATCTCACATAATCTACCGACCCAAATGAGCCCAATGAGGGGCCCTTGGCCCTTTGCTCAGTGGGGCATGTATTTCATCGGGCCACTACCTAAAGGAAGAAACCAAATGCAGTACGCTATAGTAGCCATTGACTATTTCACAAAGTGGGTGGAGGCCAAGGCACTATCGACAATAACTGCTAGTGTTACCATTTCGTTCCTGTGGCAGAACATCATATGCAGATTTGGCTTGCCGCGGGTGCTGGTGGTGGATCTTGGAAAGCAGTTCGACAACGCAGACTTCAGAGAGTTTTGTAGTACCAAGGCAATTCACGTACATTATACATCAAAGGCCTATCCCAGGGCAAATGGACAAGCTGAGGTGACCAACCGTGAAATCAAGAAGGGGCTGAAGAGAAGACTGAAGAGTGCAAAGGGAGAATGACCGGATGAGCTGCATTTCATGCTATGTGCATTTCGTACCACGGCAAGAACGTCAACAGGGGAGTCTCCTTATGCCTTGTCTTTTGGAGCGGAAGCTGTAGTCCCAATCGAAGTGGAGCTTCTCAACTACAGGATAGCATCATTGGACGACACCGAAAACAGGGAAGACCTGAGAACTGAACTGGACTTGCTGGAAGAGAAAAGGGATATAGCTGCTGCTAAGAACACCATATACCATCAACGGATGGCTAGATATCACGACACCAAGGTTCGGTCGAGATCATTCCAGCCTGGAGACCAAGTACTCAGAAAGGTCGATCCTACAGGGAAGAAAGTCAAACAACTACAGCCTACTTGGGAAGGTCCATACAAGGTACTGAGGAACTCTAAAGCTAGAGATTACAGACTGATGGCTCTCAGGGAAAAGGAGTTGAACAACCCATGGAATGCCGAACACCTCAAACGCTACTATAAATAAAGATAAGGCATATTGTTATATTTCTGTTGCTTGTGATATTTTCTTCTTTCCTTGCCTTTTCAGAGCACATCTATTATGTACTTCAAAACATATGCCATCAATGTCTTCAATGAAATTGTTGTCTGTCACAAAATTAATCTGCTTGTCTATCGACTGAATAGAAATGCCAAGGCATAGAATTGTGCTAAGGCACAGCTCAGCTGGTAAGCTATGGCCCAACTGAGCACATGGCTAAGGCCAGTAGAAAAACGCTAAGGCGTAGAATTGTGCTAAGGCACAACTCAACTGGTAAGCTATGGCCCAGCTGAGCACATGGCTAAGGCCATCAGAAAAACGCTAAGGTGTAGAATTGTGCTAAGGCACAACTCAGCTGGTAAGCTACGGCCCAGCTGAGCACATGGCTAAGGCCAGCAAAAAAACGCTAAGGCGTAAAATTGTGCTAAGGCACAGTTCAGCTGGTAAGCTACGACCCAGTTGAGCACATGGCTAAGGCCAGCAGAAAAATGCTAAGGCGTAGAATTGTGCTAAGGCACAGCTCAGCTGGTAAGCTACGGCCCATTTGAGCACATGGTTAAGGCCAACAGAAAAACGCTAAGGCGTAAAATTGTGCTAAGGCACAGCTCGGCGGGTAAGCTACGGCCCGGTTGAGCACATGGCTAAGGCCAGCAAAAGTGCCAAGGCGTAAAATTGTGCTAAGGCACAGCTCAACCTAGACTCCACAATCAATCATGTAGAGCAACAACATAAAACAAAAAGCAATAAATGACAAGTGGATGGGCTCGAATTACTCGAGCACATCACTTGGGGGAGGAGATCAACATCATTTAACAGCAAACCGACATCACCACATTACCAAAAATAAAAAGCAATGTTCAAAGTCTGAATACATAGAATCAAATCTGAATGCAAGAAGTCTTGATACATAATTGGAATCTATCATGAAGTGGTAGCAAAGGGGGCACTAATCAATAACTAAAGTGTCAGGGTGAACTCCAACGTCTTCTTGATTCACTTGTGTCCTCGAGCTATTAGGGATCATGGGGATGTCCACCATCTCATCAATTTGAACAGGGTTTTCCCCTACATTAGATGTCCCTATAGCAACCGCATCTCCTACCTGGGCATTCTCCCTGTTTTCCTCCTCTTCACCATCAACACCTTCATCAGTAGTTGGGACATTCCCAACCAGATCACCTCCATGAGCACCAGGGACATGAACGTTTACCCCTATGTCATCAACCATCAGCTCAAAAAATGACAGATCCACATCAGGATAGTGGAGGGAAATGGCCTCCTTCATTGTTTCAGCACCCTCATTAAAATAATGATGAATTCTTTGTTGAAAATGGTATGACCTGACCAGGGTTGTGGCTATGGTCTCTGTCATGTCATCCTTCATCCGCGAGAATGCCTCAGACGCCAGGTATTCTTCAATAATTTGGTCACGACTGGCTGAAGGGATCTTAGACTGCCTGGCTTCAAGGGATAGGAATTTACTCTCCCAATCCTTTGTCGCGGCCTCTAACCGCTCAGAAACTTCCTTGCTGAGCTTTAGCTCAGCGTTTGCTTTGTCCAGCATCTGATTAGCCGCGGACAAGCTAGATACGGCAGTGTCCCGAGCTATAGTCAAATCCCCAATAAGCGCATCCGATGCTTCCTGGGAGTGCTGAAGCTTACTGAGCTCTCTAGACAAGGAGACATTGTCAGTAGTCAAGCTCCGGTTGGCCGTCTCCAACTCCGCTTTTTCATTGGAAAGAATCGTCACCTGCTTGCCCAAAAATTCCACCCTGATTTGGTCTGCGTGCGAGAAATAAAGCATGTCAGGATAGCGAAAAACGGTAAAAAATTGAAGTGATAAGGAGTACGATGTAGAGACCTCATACCTTTCCAAGATCAAACAAACTGGCCTTATAGAGGTCGGTGGGGTCGGTGAGGGACATAACCCTTATATCTGCCAGCTGGGAGAAATGCCTCATTTTCTTCATGGTCATGTCCGGGTCAATAAGACCGGAAAGACCATCATCGTGCTGGCGCAAGGAGTCATTAATCTCGACCTCGGTATGGGTCGGCAGAGTGGCAGAAGTGGGTGGAGGGGGTAAAGCATCCACAGGCTTTTTTTCCTGAGCCTTGCTCAGGATCGCTGGGGTTTTCTTGGAAGGAGAGGCACCCTCCCTAATGACGACTCCTTTTTGGGGAGCTGTCTTGCCAAGTAAAGCCGCAACATCAGCTTCCTCATCCTCTCCTCTTTTCCTCTTCAAAGGACGTCGAGAGGCCTTTGAAGCGGCTGACTCCTGCTGCCTCGACATATCTGCAAAATAGAGGTTGAAACGATCAGGACAAAAGGGGAGCGCGGGATAGTCGGACATCTTTCGTGAATGGTTATTACCTCTCTCCAAAGCAAGTGCTTTGTTTCCGACCTCGGGACCCAAAAGATGACTGGCCAGAGACTCTGAAGAAACGAGGAGAGAATATTTGCGGATGGGATGACCTCGTGCCCTGGTCACTTCCTCTTTCTTCCTTGCGGATACGTTTATACGTTCCCGACCTGACAGGTTAAAGCAAAGAGGTCAGAACTGAGCACAATAAAATGCACCCAGTGAAAATACAAATCTAGTAAGGATGAAGGCTCACTTTCAGTAGAAAGAAAACCCCAATGTCCGCAGATGGGGTTGCTCTTTTTCTCCTCTCAAGGATAAAACTCCCAATCTGGTCCGCCCACGAAGAAAAACTTATCTTTCCACGACTTATTGGATGAACGGAGGTCTTTGACCAGGTCCTCCCCCTTGTCTCTTTTAGAAAAATACCACCATCCGCGGGTCATCGGACTCTCCTTCAAGTTGAAAAGGTGGAGGATAACTTTTTAAAACAATGGAGACTTGCCTCTAGAGGAGGCACTCCACAGAACGGCGCAGCCAATGAGTGTCCTCCAGGCATTAGGGGTCAATTGCCCAGGAGCCAGCCAAAAATGTGCCAGAATCTCCCTGGCCACAGGAGGAATGGGAATCCGCAACCCTCCTTCTAAAGCCCCCAGATAAACACACGCCTCATCTGGAGCGCTGGAACAGACACTTTCACCCCTACGCGGAAGGCGGAGTTGTACGTTGGCCGGAATATCGTACCTGTCCCTAATCAGCTCCAAGTCAAATGCCGATAGGGAAGATTCGTAATTCCAGGCCGCAAATTCATCCTCTGGCCGACGGTTCCTAACGGGGCGAGCCTCTATAGGCTCGTTCCCCTGGGTCAAGGCCCTAACACCTTCGCGCCCCAAAAGAGGGGCAACGTCTTGGTCTGTGTCAACATCTTCTGACATAGACTTTGGGGAATCTTAGCACTCGAGCTCGTCATGTCTGAGTCCGCGATTCAACTGTATGAGAAGCGAACAAGGGGGACTAACGTACCTAAGATTAGAGATAGACATGAAGATCACGGGAGTTCGAGGCGACAACAGAGAGAGAAGCGATGCACAGAGAATGACATAAACAAATGAAAGGTAGGAGAAGAACCGTCGGTTGGAAACCCTCGGTTGGAATTCGAAACGGATGGACGACTACGATTAAAAGCCTTTCCTGGGAGATAGTGTGGGAACTCGGATGAAAGACGCGTGTCCACAATCATTTAATGTGCACACGTTACGAGGCATGTTAACCGTCAGAGAAACAACCAATTGTTCCCGACCTCTGAGCTGAGCAGGAGCCCGGAAATAGGGGAGTACCTGATACGAATAATAAGGTAAGGCTCAGCTCAGTGATATGTGCACGGGTCAGCCCAAATATCAGCTCGGTCATTGTTCGTGGTTAGAAGCTCGGCATCCCTTCAACCGAGGACAAAAGAGCGGTCCAAGGATAGAGATCTTACAACGATCACTCACTTATATATACTATGAGGGATAATTCGATATATTTCTACCAAGGCAGGCGTATCCATACTTGCCACATGATCTCCTAAAATCATGGGATATGGCGCATCGATAGAAACGTTGCAATATATGGTGAAGACGTTTAAGGAAACCGCTGATACGCTCCTGTGAGAATCGAGCGCGGGGGCCAGGGTTCAAGGATTGAACCACTGAAGTATATAAACAAGAATCTACCAAGGTCGTAAGTACACACTCATTATTTCACCTCTCTTACTCTCTATATACACAGATTTTTCTCTCAGAACCTTTATTGACTTGATCGTCGGAGGCGATTTGAGGACACCTCCCACCTCTTTGTGTCTTCAGATCGTTCCCCCTTTGCAGGTGATCGTGATTCTTCGACGAAGAATCAGTGTTGGACGTGCGTAGTGAACTATTCCAGAAATTGGTTCATCATGTTGTTTCAATACAATCTTATTATAACTTATTAGTCATTAATTATATTATAACTTATTAGTCATTAATTATATTATAACTTATTAATCATTAATTATATTATAACTTAATAGCCTTACAGTATATAGTTTCATTGATTGGATGACATGATATAAACATTAATTGGGTACTTGACTCATTGGTTAGTTGGCCTATTGGATAGTTTTTAATGTAAAAAAACTAATAAACAAGTGTTTTTAAAAATGACCAAAAAAATACAAATACAAGGATCCAAAAAAAATAGTCCAAACAGTACTTTAAACTTTAAAGCATCGTGGGTCTAATTGTAGTTTCCCGGCATATTGTGACTTGTTTGGCATTCCGATTAATAGTGAGGGTAACAGCCCCTCCCTCCACTTTCGTCTCCACCACCTTTAAAAGAGAGAACAGAAAGCGGGAGTCGCAGAAAAAGCAAAAGTCATTAGAGAGCGATAGAACGAGAGAGACGAGGGATGATTGTTGTCATTCTAGCTTTGATCCAATGTGAATTAAGGTCAGAGAGAGACAGAGAACTCTTTTAACTGCATTGAGACAGCACGTACCAGAAAGTGAACGCAAGAAGCAGGGAAATGACGACGGGGATAATGCACGATCAAAATCTGGAGAAGCACATTCAGAAGCAAATGGGATGTATGGCCGGCTTCTTTCATCTCTTCCATCGGCACCACATTCTCTCCTGGAAAAGACTATGCGCCACCAAACGCCTCCCACCTGCCGCTAAGGTGAGATCATTTTTTTTTTCGGAGGTGAGATCATTACTTAGCTTTCTTGTTCTTTACTCAAATTTATTTAGACGAATTCGTCCTAAGATTTCGTTAATTGCGCTTTTAGGTAGTTGCTTCTACGCTAGAGTCGGAGAAGTCCGTTGGATCACCGGCATTATCACCACCCTGTTCAGACCGTTTAAGAGATTCTCAAAAGACGGAGCTTCAATCCTCGGCATCAGAGATCGTTACTCCGTCGGAGAAACACGTAACGTCGCCTCTTCCTCTTCCGATTTTCCAATGGAAGGAGGAAACAAAATCTTCATTGAAATTGAGGAAAGAAGCTCCCAGATTTTCTCTTGACAGCAGGGCAACAATTGCACCAGCCGATGGTGACGACGTCCGTCGTTCTCCGAGTGTGGTTGCGAGGCTCATGGGACTCGAACCATTGCCACATTCAAGTCCAGAATCCGTAAAAAATGCCGACCTCCGAAGATCTGCTTCTGAATCGAGACTTTCGAGGGATCTGTTACCCTATCAATTCATTGACAATAACAATTTTGACCTAAAGCAACCAAACCAATCACATTCAAGTAATGTTTCACGAAACAATGCAACGGTAGAAAACAGTATCACTGCCTCATTCAACGTTAGAAATCCGAACTCTGTACTGCGGAAGCCTAGAGGCGGCGGTGCATCGCCAGGGAAGTCATCCCAAGAGAGAAAGAGCTATTTCGATTCAGAAGATTTCTTCCCTGAGCCCAAACAGACGGCGTCAATCTACGGCGAGATTGAAAGAAGACTGAAGATGAGAGGTATCGACGAGAAATCAAACAATCTCGAGGCCTTGAAGCAAATCTTGGAAGCTCTACAACTCAAAGGCCTTCTACATTCAGACAAGCTTTCCGACTTAACGAGTCAAAGAAATTTCGTTCATGGGCGGAGTTTCTCATCATATAAATCTCCAATTGTCGTTATGAAACCCTCTAGATCACCAGTTTCGCCCAGAAAACAAAGAATTGTGACCGATTCGCCTCCGACGGGATACAGAACTGGAGCTGGAGTCCGTAGGAGTCTTAATTACGGTTGTAAATGCTCGCCAGCGGTTAGTCCTCGGAGGAGGGAAGGACCAGAAACTGATCGGAGTGGAATGGATCAAGTAGGAGGTCAATATTTGAGTTCGCCGATCCGTAGGGAAATTAAAGCGAAAAATCCGAATTCGCCGGCCAGAGGAAGACCCTTGAATGTGGAGACCAAGAGAACTTCTTCAGTGAACTCCCCTAAGAGGATCAGATCAGATCAAATGATAACAAATCGATCACCGAGATATAGAAAACCAACGGCTCAGTATTATCCAAAGGAAAAGAATGCTATTTTCATTACAGTGGATGAATCGTCTTCCATTTGCGGTAGCAGTGCTAGCACGTTTTCCGAAACTGATACAGAGGTACAGTAAACAAGACATATTTTTTTGCTTCTATTTTCTTTCTTTGTAACTAATTCTCTGATCGTGTTGTTGCAGAAATGGAAGATGAAAGAATGCAAGGAAGGGAGCAGTCTGCTGGAGAGAGATGATAAGTTGCTTCACAGCATTGCGGAGATGACAGCAACTGAGTTGCAACCGAGTCCGGTATCAGTACTTGACGCGTCGTTCTGCAAGGACGAGTCGTTCTCTCCTTCACCCATCATGAAACGAAGCATCGATTTTGGAGGTAAGTGAGAATCAGTGATTGTCAATTACATGACGTGTACTCTATAGAACTGATTAATTATTGCTGTTGGAGATCATGGACATATTTTCTTCATTTTTATCCGATTATTTCCAATACAGAGCAACAAGAAGAATTTGAAGAAGAGATCGGGAGCCCTGCAATCTCGCCAATACAATCAAAATGCGAAGATACATCATACGACTGTGATTTTATCTACATCTCAGAGATACTTCGCTATTCCAATTACCTCCAAGGCACTGATTTGTTCCTATTATTAGAGAAGCAACAGTATCGAAAAGGGAACGACACTTCATACGACTCCAGGCTGCAAAGAAAGCTTGTATTCGACACCGTTGGCGAAATTCTCGACCGAGAAAAGCATCTGCCGCCGTGGAAAACGATATCATCATCGTTGAATTCCGTAACAGAAAACACTTCGCTTAACCAAATCTGGATTCAATTTCAGAGAATCCGAGAACGAGACCCCGCGGTGGCGGAGGAAAACTTGGTTGAAATGATTTGGGGTGTGTTGAGAAAGGACTTGGCGGAGGAAGATCCCCCTGTAGAGATGTCGGAGGCGGTGTTGGACATCGAACGGATGATATTCAAGGATTTGGTTGGGGAAACCATCCGTGATCTGGGCGCTTCCGATTGGAATAATAATGTAGTCTCAACGCCTTGTAGGAAATTAGTTTTCTGACGCAGTGGGGAAAAAGAAGGCTCGGTTAATGTAGATGTGTTTGTGTGTTCACTAAGTATTATGGTCAGACTCTTAAACCCCCATGCGATCTGTAAACGCTCTTTGCATGCGAGACAAGACACGATCAATGACAGTCCGGCCAAGGCGTGGGAGTTGGCCAAAAAAAAACCTGCAACAGTCAAGTTAGTGGCTCTGAATATGATTTGAACTAACTAGATAACAAGATTGAAAATAATAGAGTTTTGGGGAAGAAGAAAGAACTTAGTTTGTTGTAGTATGTATTTTTCAGTATCATCTTCTTTCTATGCATGTTTCTGTATAGAAAATCTCTGTTTGAGTTATCATAGCCAGTGGCGACATACCATGGACTCTAGGCATACATGGACTCTAGGCATACAATTTGAATATCCCTACTTTTGAATGACCATTTGTCGTATTAGAAAGAGAAGAATTAGACCACAATGAAATTTTTTTGACTGTGCACTTAACACCACTTTTTAAATGAAAGTGAGGAATTATTGCATGAGATTATGTGGTTGACTTAAATAAAGAATATGAGGTTAAAATATGATTTCAATGAATATAATACTTTTAAAATAGAAAAACTTGCAAATGGCAACAGTGAAAGATCATGTGCCTACTCTTTTTTCCCATCAGTATCTATTTTTTAAAATGTATATAACAAAATAAGGAAGCATTTGGGGATGGTAATAGAAA
>NMUG010002457.1:0-15980 GCA_002855965.1 Monotropa hypopitys | reverse complement strand
ATTTAATTATTTAATTAGATTTAATTATTTTATCGAGAAAAATAAAGGAAAATAAATAATAGGGAAAAAGGGTTTTAATGAATTAATAAGGATTTTAGACATATATAAAAATACTTCTTAACAAATATATATTTATATATATAAGGAGTGGCTTGCAAGAGAAATAAGTATTTGTAATAAGGGGTATTCTAGTAAAAAGGCTCAAACCTTATTAGGGTAGTATATATGAAAGTTATTCTCTCATTAGGGTTGATGATACAACCTTGGTGGCTCATTAGAAGGTGATTAGAGAGATAGTTTGAGAGAATTGCTAGAGATCAAGGGTTAGATCAAGATCTTTGAGGGAAAATCCTTCACAAGACTTGTTTCTAACATCTCAAAGTTAATAGTTATTGATTTGGATTTTTTATTTCGTGCTCAGATTAGTCTGTAATTAAGGATTTTTACTAATCTTAATTAGGGACTGGTTTTTCTAGATCTATGTTGAAAATCATGGGTTTTAATGATTTAAAAGTTGTTTGTAAAGTCCAATTTCAAGTATGATTTGAGGGTAACCTTATACTACATCTTAGTAGGTTTATTTTCATGATTTGGAGTCTCAAAAGTCGAGTTTTAGTGTGTGTATTTAAGAAAAACCGAGTTGTGTTTAAGCAATTTTTGGGTTCTGCTGCCCAAAACACTGACCGGTATGCGCACCGGTATACCGGCCAGTATACCGGGCGGCATGCTGGTCTGCGTACCGGCCTTAAGGAATTTGCCCAGTAAACCTTCGTTGTAATATAAACGGAAAAATTGCATTAACTGGCATGCCGGGCGGTATACCGGTGGTATACCGGTTGCCTACCTGTTCGGCCAAATTTTAAGGGAATCATATTTTTATAATAACCTTAAACATATTTTAAAAAGATTTCAGAAGTGGTAGAGGGTAAATAGGTCAGTAATTAATATTTAGAAATTCTTTTAAATATCAAGTGTTTGGCGGAAAATTTTTATATTCTCTTAATTGTATAACAGGAGACCAGCCCGAATCTTCTAAGGTCGTTCAGTGAGTTTGTTGTGGTGCTTGCATAATTACTGGTGAGTGTGTAGATTATTTTCCCTTATAGAACCGTAGATTTACTTGTTACATGTTAGATATTGTTGACTGTTTGGTTGCACTCCTGTTTAACGATGCATGATTGTATGCTTTAGATGTTGATAGAATTTTGGTACTTGATGTAACCTGTTTGATTGTTTCACATGTTGGCTGAATTTATATGTTTAGAATTGTGGTAATTGATGCTTCCATTGATGTACATTCACATGCTTCTTTAGTTAAAAAGAATGGTTGATCAAATGCATAGTTGCTAATATGTGTTGACATGTTTGATTCTAGTTGGTGTAACTAAAAATGCATGATTTCTTGATGGTTGAAAATACATGATTAGATTTGTGTTGGATACTGTTTCATTTGATGTATATTCGCATGCTGCACACTTAGTTCAGAGATGTTACTACTTGTTTACTTTTAGAAATATGCAAGCATGATTCATGGCATGGATTGCTGTTTTTCTGTGTGGTTGTGCATCCATGCATGGTCCTATATCACCTTGTGGTGACGATTGGTGGAATCCTCGGCAACGGGCTTAGGGGGCAGTAGATGCTTAGCAATGCAGCCCTAAGACGGTAGATGCCATTTCGTGGGGATAGTGTTTTGTATCCTGCCTGCGGTATTGAGAAACAGTAGATGCTTGGCAATGTTGTCTCAATTGTTGGGTCTGCCATTGATGGGATACAGTATTCCGGCTGCGACATTGAGAAACAGTAGATGCTTGGCAATGTTGTCTCAATTGTTGGGTCTGCCTTTGATGGAATACTTGGGCTTGTTTATTTTGCCCTATGCTAGTGGAGTGGCCAGCCTAGCATTGATGATAATGATGGTGGAAGCTTCCAAAAACCTTAAAGATGCATTACAAGGCATTCATATGCATTAGCATGCCTACTTTACTGTTGGGGACTACTTTAGGGGAGAGACACAACCCCTTCCTTACTTTGTTGCTTTGGACTACATGAGGGGAGAGACACAATCCCTACGTTACTTGCTTTTATTGTTGTAACATGTTAATCTCTTTTTCTATAAGGATTGTGAATCTGACACTCTTGGATATTGTTGCCTTCTTTGTGTTGTGGCATTTTATCCAGGTAAGAAGGTTTAGCGGGTTCATTGCCAGTTCACAGGACTCTTTCCAGCAGGAGTCATATAGTTAGTTTCCAGTTCCGTTCTCCTAACAGTTATAGTGTGAGGATTGTGAGACTCTTTATTTATTTTCAGACTTTTAGTTCTATTGCAGTAGACTACTCAGTTTTTACTTTGGGACCTTGTTCTGGGTCATTGTTTTTCTTCTAGACTGTCACACTTATTAGTTTGGTTGTTGGAGTTTCTTATTAGTATTCTTTTTATTTCCGCTGCGTATTTTTATTAAAAAGAAAAGAAAAAAAATATTGTGTTTGAAAAGAATAATCAGTTTCACGTTTTGAAAAAAACTGTTTCAAGTCGCGATTCGTAGACGGATTTCATTATTTTTCCGGAAATCTGGGACGGGTCGTGACAGCTTGGTATCAGATTCTCGGAAACAAGTGTGACATAGGATGTTGAGTCTCTTGAGTTGAGTGATAGGTTGAGTCAGTTGTCTTATTCTTCCGGAAATCGTTGTGTGTGTTACTTTGGCACCCGATGGACTACCTTGAAATCTGGTTTGAAAATCGTCTGATCAACGTATTTTCAAATGAGAGGTCTTGGGATTAGTCGGAAAAGCACAATTATACCGCAATCCTGTGTCTAGAACGATGTATAGGTTATCGATGGCAATGAACCCTTAGGTGTCAGATTTTTGTTTATGCAATTCTTTACTTGATGATTGTGTCTGATTGATGAGGTAAGATGAAAAATGTGCTTATTGTATGTATATTGTTGATGAATTGGGATTGAGATGGAAAATGTGGAGGATTTTGCTTCGACCGGTCCTGCTGAGGGGGAGGTAAATCAGCCCCAGGCACCGGTGAATCCTCCGATCTTGACTAACGCTGAGAGAGTGGAGGTCGCAATGGCCCAATTTCTGGAGAATCAGGCTGCATTCATGCAGTGGCAGGCTGCTCAGCCGGCAGGGACAGCTGCCACTAGTGTTCTTGATAGATTCCGCCGTCTATGTACCTCTGAGTTCGATGGATCTGTTGCTCCAGCTGTTGCAGAAGAATGGCTGCATGGGGTGGAGCGTGTCTTTTCTACCTTGAGAGTTCCTGAGGCTGAGAAGGTGAATTTGGCCACCTTCAATCTGAAGGGTGAGGCCTTATACTGGTGGGAGGCCTATCATAGACAGATGACGATGCCAGTTGATAGAGATGCTGTTGTTCCTCCGCGTGATGTGACTTGGGAGCTCTTTGTGAAGGGCTTCAATGATCAGTACTGTCCAGCTACCTACAGAATGGATCAGCAGAATGCCTTTCTCTACCTAAGGCAGGGTTCTATGTCGGTTTCAGAGTATGAGGCGAGGTTTGCTGCCTTATCTTGATTTGCAGTTCAGTTGATCCCTACAGATGCAGATAGATGTCAGCGTTTCAGACATGGCCTGAATTCTAGTGTGGCTACGAGATTGACCTCTTTCCGAGAGAGGGACTATGCCGACCTTGTTGATATGGCTCGGCGTATTGGTAGAGATGTAGATGCTTTGAATGAGCAGCATTCCAAGAGGAACAATTCTGGTGGAGGATGGAAGGGAAAGTCCTCTAGTGCAGGGGGAAGCGTCAAAACTAGGGTGAATAAACCCCCTTTCAAGAAGAACCGTGGTGATTCTAAGTAGCAAGGCAGTCGGGGAGGAAGAAACGGGAATCAGAACCATGAAAGTCAGTCTGTGGGAAGTGCTCTTAGTGGGGGTCGTCGATGCTTTGGATGTGGTAATGAGGGGCATGTGATTAGAGATTGTCCAGGACCGAAAGCAGAGGAGAAGAAATTCAAGTGCTTCAATTGTGGCGAGTGGGGGCATAAGTCTCCACAGTGTCCTAAGCTGCGTGGGTCGGCACCGTCTGCAGTGGTTGGTTCTTCCGGAGGAGCGGCTGCCATTGCTGGCAGTCAGATGAGGTCTGGTAGAGCTTTTGCTATTACCCGCCAAGAGGCTGAGGCAACACCTGAGGTGGTTGCAGGTACTATTTCTATTTCTGGTGATTATGCTCGTGTCCTCTTAGATTCTGGTACGACACATTCCTTTGTCTCTGTAGCCTTTGGTTTGAAGCTTGGTAGATTACCTTCTGTGCTACCATATATTTTGTCTATCTCTACACCAGTGGGTGAACCCGTTCAGGTGAACTCATGTTATTTGGGGTGTGATCTATTATTGGGAGGAAAGTCCTTATCAGTGAATCTTATTCCATTGCCTATGGTGGACTTCGATGCTATCTTGGGGATGGATTTTCTATCCACCCATCATGCAGTTATTGATTGTTTGAAGAAGGAGGTGATCTTTCATTTTTCTAATAATGAAGAAGTGAAGTTCTGTGGCGAGAACGTTCCGGGAAAATGCAGATTGATATCTCGTTTGCAGGCCAGCGCCTTGTTGAGCAAGGGCTGTGAGGGATTCTTGGCATATGTGATTGATTCGCAGCAGTCTAGTCCTTGCATTGCTTATATCCCTGTAGTTCGTGATTTTATTGATGTGTTTCCGGATGAGTTGCCGGGCATTGTGCCAGATCGGGAGATAGAGTTCACCATTGAGCTTGTTCCTAGAGCGAATCCTATTTCTATAGCTTCATATCGCATGGCACCAGCCGAGTTGCTAGAGCTGAAGATGCAGCTGAAAGAATATCTTGATAAGGGTTTTATTAGACCCAGTATGCCACCTTGGGGTGCTCCTGTGCTTTTTGTGAAGAAGAAGGATAGGTCTATGAGAATGTTCATAGACTATCGGCAGCTCAACAGGGTGACAGTGAGGAACAAATATCCTCTTCCGCGTATTGATGATTTGTTTGATCAGCTTCAGGGAGCTTCAGTCTTTTCGAAGATCGATTTGAGATCTGGGTATCATCAGTTGAAGATCAGAGATGAGGATGTACCCAAGTCTGCTTTCCGGACTCGATATGGGCATTTTGAATTTCTAGTAATGCCATTTGGTCTTACTAATGCTCCAGTTGTGTTTATGGATCTTATGAACAGGGTTTTTCAACCCTATTTAGATTCATTTGTGGTTGTATTTATTGATGATATCTCGGTATATTCCAAGAGCGAGGAAGACCATCAACAGCATCTGAGATTGGTAAGCAGTTGTTTGGGAAATTCAGCAAGTGTGAATTCTGGCTGCAAGAAGTTGTATTCTTGGGCCATGTTATTTCTAGAGAAGGGATCCGTGTAGATCTGAAGAAAGTGGAGGCAGTGGTGAGTTGGGAGAGACCAACTACTGTGACAGAGATTCGCAGCTTTCTGGGGTTAGCCAGTTATTACCGTCGGTTTATTCCGGGGTTCTCTTCTATTGCTTTGCCGATGACAAAGCTGATTCGCAAGAATGTGAAGTTTGTTTGGTCGGATGATTGTGAGGCGAGCTTTAGACTGTTGAAGGAGAAGTTGGTGTCTGCTCTTATTTTATCAGTTCCTGATGGTACTGATGATATGGTGATCTATACTGATGCTTCTTTGCGAGGTTTGGGTTGTGTCTTGATGCAGAGGGGCAAGGCGATTGCTTATGCTTCTCGTCAGTTGAAGCCTAATGAGCTGAATTATCCAGTTCATGATCTTGAGTTGGCCGCAGTGGTGTTTGCATTGAAGCAGTGGCGTCATTATTTATATGGAGTCACATGTGAGATCTTTTCTGATCACCAGAGCTTGAAATATCTGTTTACTCAGAAGGAGCTCAATTTGAGGCAGCGACGATGGATGGAGTTGATCAAAGACTATGATTGCTCTATTAATTATCATCCGGGGAAGACAAATGTGGTTGCAGATGCTTTGAGCCGTAAGTCGGCAGGGAGTTTATCTTGTTTGCATTGTGCCCGTATTGAAAATTTTTGTGAGATGAAGAAGATGAATGCCATGTTTGAGGTAAATTCGAAAGATGCACTTTTAGCTCATTTTTCTATCAGACCTACTTTCATAGATCAGATTCGAGTGGGGCAGGATCTTGATGAGCTTCTTGTGTCCAAGAAGAAGTTTGTGGCAGAAGGTTTGGGAGGTGAGTTCAGACTTAGCAGTGATGGTATGCTTTTGTTTGGGACACGGATGTGTGTTCCTAATGACCCAGAGTTGAGGCGCAGTATCTTGGAAGAGGGTCACAGTTCTGCTTATGTTATGCATCCAGGAGGTAACAAGTTGTATCATAACCTTTGTGAAAACGTTTGGTGGAGAGGTATGAAAAATGATATTGTTGAGTTTGTGGCAAAGTGCTTGACTTGAAGATAGAGCATCAGCGACCTGCAGGGTTGTTGCAAAATCTACCGATACCTGAGTGGAAGTGGGAGCACGTAACTATGGATTTTGTGGTTGGTTTGCCGAGATGTAGCAGAGGGTTTGATTCTATTTGGGTTGTGGTTGATCGGCTGACAAAGTCTGCTCACTTTCTTCTTGTTCGATTGACTTACACTACCGACAGATATGCTAAGCTGTATATTGCTGAGATTGTCAGATTGCACGGTGTACCTGTGTCCATTGTGAGTGACAGGGATCCGAAGTTTATTTCTCGTTTCTGGCATAGTTTACAGTCTGCTTTAGGCACTTCGTTGAAGTTTAGTACGGCCTTTCATCCACAGACCGATGGGCAGTCAGAGAGGACTATCCAGACCTTAGAGGATATGTTGCGGGGTTGCGTCCTAGATTTTCAGGGTGCTTGGGATGATTATCTACCTTTGGTGGAGTTTGCGTATAATAATAGCTTTCAGTCCAGCATTGGGATGGCACCATATGAGGCACTTTATGGGAGGCGATGTCGCACTCCTCTTTGTTGGAGCGAGGTTGGAGAGAGGCAGTTGTTGGGGCCAGAGTTGATTCAGCAGTCTTCTGAGGGTGTTAAGTTGATTCGAGAGCGGTTGCGGATTTCTCAGAGTCGGCAAAAGAGTTATGCTGACAATCGCCGCAGAGAATTGGAGTTCGATGTTGGTGATCTTGTATTTCTTCGAGTATCGTCATGGAAGGGCGTAGTTCAGTTCCGAGGCATGGGGAAGTTGGCTCCTAGATATGTGGGACCATATGACATTGTAGAGCGGATTGGTGCTTCTGCTTATCATTTGTTGTTGCTGATGGAGTTGTCTCGATTGCATGATGTCTTTCATGTATCCAACTTGTGGAAATATATTGCGGACCCTTCGCATGTATTGAATACCGCGGAGTTGGAAGTGCAAGAGGACTTATCATATGCTGAGGAACCTGTACGGATCATCGACAGGAAGGAGCAAGTGTTGCGCTCCAAGAAGATTATGTGGGTAAAGGTCCTATGGAGGCATCATGGCCTATAAGAGGCTACCTGGGAGGGAGAAGATGTCATGAGGACTAGGTATCCCCACTTATTCGTATCAGGTGCGTATTCTAATTTCGAGGGCGAAATTTTCTAAGTGGGGGAGAGTTGTAATACCCGTATCCTTATTTAATTATTTAATTAGATTTAATTATTTTATCGAAAAAAATAAAGGAAAAGAAATAAGAGGGAAAAGGGGTTTTCATGAATTAATAAGGATTTTAGACATATATAAAAATACTTCTTAACAAATATATATTTATATATATAAGTAAGGAGTGGCTTGCAAGGGAAATAAGTATTTGTAATAAGGGGTATTCTAGTAAAAAGGCTCAAAACCTGATTAGGGTAGTATATATGAGAGTTATTCTCTCATTAGGGTTGATGATACAACCTTGGTGGCTCGTTAGAGGGTGATTAGAGAGATAGTTTGAGAGAATTGCTAGAGATCAATGGTTAGATCAAGATCTTTGAGAAAAAATCCTTCACAAGACTTTTTGCCAACATCTCAAAGGTAATAGTTATTGATTTGGATTTTTAATTTCATGCTCAGATTAGTCTGTAATTAAGGATTTTTACTAATCTTAATTAGGGACTGATTTTTCTAGATCTATGTTAAAAATCATGGGTTTTAATGATTTAAAAGTTGTTTGTAAAGTCCAATTTCAAGTATGATTTGAGGGTAACCTTATACTACATCTTAGTAGGTTTATTTTCATGATTTGGAGTCTCAAAAGTCGAGTTTTAGTGAGTATAATTAAGAAAAACCGAGTTGTGTTTAAGCAGTTTTTGGGTTCTGCTGCCCAGAACACTGACCGGTATGCGCACCGGTATACCGGCCGGTATATCGGACGACATGCCGGTCTGCGTACCGGCCTTAAGGAATTTGCCCAGTAAACCTTCGTTGTAATATAAATGGAAAAATTGCATTAACCGGCATGCCGTCCGCCTTGCCGGGCGGTATACCGGTGGTATACCGGTTAGGCCAAATTTTAAGGGAATCATATTTTTATGAAATAAATATTTTTATAATAACTTTAAACATATTTTAAAAAGATTTCAGAAGTGGCAGAGGGTAAATAGGTCAGTAATTAATATTTAGAAATTCTTATAAATATCAAGTGTTTGGGGGAAAATTCTTATATTCTCTTAATTGTATAACAGGAGACCAGTCTAAGTCTTCTAAGGCCGTTCAGTGAGTTTGTTGTGGTGCTTGCATATTTACTGGTGAGTGTGTAGATTTCTTTCCCTTATAGAACCGTAGATTTACTTGTTACATGTTAGATATTGTTGACTGCTTGGTTGCACTCCTGTTTAACGATGCTTGATTGTATGCTTTAGATGTTGATAGAATTTTGGTACTTGATGTAACCTATTTGATTGTTTCACATGTTGGCTTAGTTTATATGTTTAGAATTGTGGTAATTGATGCTTCCATTGATGTACATTCACATGCTTCTTTAGTTAAAAAGAATGGTTGATCAAATGCCTAGTTGCCAATATGTGTTGACATGTTTGATTCTAGTTGGTGTAACTAAAAATGCATGATTTCTCGATGACTGAAAATACATGATTAGATTTGTGTTGGATACTGTTCCATTTGATGTATATTCGCATGCTGCACACTTAGTTCAGAGATGTTACTACTTGTTTACTTTTAGAAATGTGCAAGCATAATTCATGGCATGGATTGCTGTTTTTCTGTGTGGTTGTGCATCCATGCATGGTCCTATATCACCTTGTAGTGACGATTGGTGGAATCCCCGGCAACGAGCTTAGGGGGCAGTAGATGCTTAGCAATGCAGCCCGAAGACAGTAGATGCCATTTCGTGGGGATAGTGTTTTGTATCCTGGATGCGGCATTGAGAAACAGTAGATGCTTGGCAATGTTTTCTCAATTGCTGGGTCTGCCATTGATGGAATACAGTATTCCGGCTGTGACATTGAGAAACATTAGATACTTGGCAATGTTGTCTCAATTGTTGGGTCTGTCTTTGATGGAATACTTGGGCTTGTTTATTTTGCCTTATGCTAGTGGAGTGGCCAGCCTAGCATTGATGATGATGATGGTGGAAGCTTTCAAAAACCTTAAAGATGCATTACATGGCATTCATATGCATTAGCATGCCTACTTTACTGTTGGAGACTACTTTAGGGGAGAGACACAACCCCTTCCTTACTTTGTTGCTTTGGACTACATGAGGGGAGAGACACAACCCCTACGTTACTTTCTTTTATTGTTGTAACATGTTAATCTCTTTTTCTATAAGGATTGTGAATCTGACACTCCTGGATATTGTTGCCGTCTTTGTGTTGTGGCATTTTATCCAGGTAAGGAGGTTTAGGGGGTTCATTGCCAGTTCACAGGACTCTTTCCAGCAGGAATCATATTTCTTAGTTTCCAGTTCCATTCTCCTTACAGTTATAGTGTGAGGATTGTGAGACTCTTTATTTATTTTCAGACTTCTAGTTCTATTGCAATAGACTACTCAGTTTTTACTTTGGGACCTTGTTCTGGGTCATTGTTTTTCTTCTAGACTGTCACACTTGGTAGTTTGGTTGTTGGAGTTTCTTATTAGTATTCTTTTTATTTCCGCTGCGTATTTTTATTAAAAAGAAAAGAAAAAAAATATTGTGTTTGAAAAGAATAATCAGTTCCACGTTTTGAAAAAAAACTGTTTCAAGTCGCGATTCGTAGCCGGATTTCATTTTTTTTTTTGGAAATCTGGGACGGGTCGTGATATTAAAGGTGCCAAAAATTGGGGGGTATAACTCGCCGCAACATGATTCCCCTAAACCCATAATTGTTATTGAGATATTTGATTATGGGGGCATTGGTTTTATAGGCCCTTTCCCATCCTCTTTTGGATATTTGTACATTCTTCTTGCGGTGGATTATGTATCCAAATGGGTCGAGACTATCCCCACTAGAACTAATGATCATAAGGTGGTGCTAAAACTCATGAAAGAACACATTCTTTTTAGATTCGGGATGTCTCGTGCCATTATAAGTGATCAAGGCACTCATTTTTGCAATAGGTCATTTAGCATTCTTATGGCCAAATATGGCATTACTCATAAAGTGTCTACCGGATACCACCCGCAAATGAATGGCCAAGCCAAATTGGCCAATAGGGAACTAAAACATATTTTTGAAAAAACGGTGAATCCTAACCGAAAGGATTGGGCTAATCGTCTAACGGATGCTCTTTGGCCTATCGAACGGCCTATAAGACTATTCTAGGCGTGTCTCCCTATAGGTTGGTTAATGGTAAGGCGTGTCATCTTCCAGTAGAAATGGAACACCGGGCTTATTGGGCATTGAAAAACTTGAATTTTAATTTACCGGCCGTGAGTTCTAATCGGAAGATTGATCTTAATGAATTAGAGGAAATGAGGCGAGATGCCTATGAAAATTCAAGGATTTACAAAGAAAAAGTGAAAATTTTCCATGACAAAAACATTTTCGTAAAACATTTGAACTGGGCCAACAAGTTCTCTTTTATAATTCTAGGCTTCACCTTTTTCCGGGTAAGCTTAGAACAAGATGGTCTGGTCCACACATGGTTAAAAAAGTTTTTGCTCATGGAACCATTGAGATTGAGGATAAATCTTCGGGATACCTCAATAAGGTGAATGGTCAAAATTGAAACATTTTCTTGAATCATTTTCAACGGAGGAAGTAGTTGAAGAGCTTCACGACCCGGTTTATGTTGAACTTGAGAATTAGTTGAAAAGATTTGTCGAAAGTTCTTCTTGTTTCTCATTTCTTTCTTCTATGTCAATTTTTTTGTATTCCTTTTATCTTGCAATCTTCTTGTTTAAGTGTTGTGTTGAAAATTTTGCAAGATGTGTTGTTCTATCCAAGGTATGTCCAGTTTAATGATGTTGAGCATATTTTTTTTAAAATTCTTTGAATTGCTCCTTTTCTCATGCATTAGGGACAATGCATCATTTAAGTTGGGGGTATGTGCAATGTATCCCTTGCATCTTGTTCCATTTGTATAGTTTAGATTGCTTTATTGTTGCATAGTGCATTGCATATTGCATGTTTCATTTTTGCATCAATTTTTTTTGTTTTTACTTTAAATTTTTCTTGCATTCTTTGTGTTTTCATGCATTTTTTATTAGGAACATAAAGGTCTAGTATAACCACCCAATTTGCTAATTGTAGTAAATTGGGAAGAAAAGTATGACTCGTCTTGTCCGCGTGATGGACCAGTGGTTTAGTTAGTAATTTGTTCCTTTTTGTTATCTTGTAAACAAGTTTAAGTGCTTGGAATTTTTGAATCTCAAGGTATAAGGTGCGAAACCAAGACTACCGGAGTGGATATTCAAACACCCACGTAAATTTCTATCGACCCAATCTTCCTTTGTGGGGTAAACTTAAACTCTTGTGATCTAAATTGATTCATTGGTTATTTCTATTTTTATACTTATTTGGGAATTTTAGGAGGATGATAAAAGGTATTCTTTGGCATATTGAACCCAAAAAAATTTTTCTTAACCCTTGACCTGTTTTGAGCCGTGTTACATCATTTATTTTTAGTTTTTGAGTATCCCATTTTCTTGATCTAACACTTGGGGAAACCACAAAACCGGGGTTACCATTCTTGGGTGTCAAGGCGTACCAAAACTCACTCTCAGAAATGGTTGGACTTGAATGGATGATTGGAGGACTTATGGAATTATGTGTTGGATTTTTGGATGAAAGTTGAATTTCAACAGAACTTTGTGCAACCATTCACACTCTATACCAATACCAGTCGCGCATCAATTGAATTTTAGCCAAATCGGTCTTCTTCATATTTCCAACACGTCGCGTTAGATTTTAGTGAAACCGGTTACGCACTACACCGTAACCGGTCGTGGTTATCCAGAATTAAAAAAATATATAAAAGCACATAGGTGTGACCGCAAGCTTAATTGCGAAACCGGAAGGGATACACGGGCGATTCACCTGGAACCACAAACTTCAACCCCATTGATGGAACTTGCAGTTTTCTCTCTCACAAACCTTCTCATAACCATTGCCTGGCCTTTCTCCTCCATCATTGAATTACATAAACCCACAATAATTTCCTCTTCATTACCCTAAAATCAAGGAACCTTAAATGGCCAAATTTTTGAGTAATGTTCAAATACATCAGAAACTGGCTGATTTGATTGTAAATTGAAGTAAGGAAGGAGAAGAGGAGGTATATGTGACAATGTTGGAAGACATACAAGGCACAATAACCAGGAGGTACTGATCTTAAAGTCGATTTTTAATAAATCGTTCTTGGGTTCTTTGTCTGTGGGAGGTATGAGGATGGTTTGGAGGAGGTTTTGTCGGTGGGAGGTATAAGGTGGATTGTTGAATTGCTGATTCTGGTTGTTGGATTGTTGGTTCGATTGAATTGAATAAATATAAAGTTTTTGCTATCTCTCGGAACCCATCCATATCGCAACCGGTATCCCATATCTGAGCGATCGGTTGCACCTACCTCTGATTGAAAAAAAATTGAGAAGAATTTTGGAAGAAAATGGCGAGGCTTAAAACATTTTAAGGAGGAAATTCACAAATCCAACAAATCTCAATCTCATTCCTAATCGAGATGTAGAAATGTCCATTGTACCTCTTGGAGAATCTTATTTACCAGTTGAAGACCATATCCCTCAAACCACTCAAGAATCACCTACTACACCAACACCTAGTCCTCAACATGTACCATCTTTTATGTCTTAGCCTAGTGAGCCATCTACATCCAGAAAAAGGGTTAAGACTAGCAAACGATCTTGGGATGAGAGTTGTGCCACGAGAAGCATACTATGTGAGCGAAAGGTGATTAAGTTACCTAAACTTATACCAATCTAGTATCATCATAGGGAGACTAACGTGCATGATGCTTACAAGAACATATATGACATGAGTTTGGTAGGATGGTTTGAGGAGGTGAAAGGGTATATTGTGTTCTTTGTGAGAGAATTTTATACTACGGCTCAAAAAAGAAGAAAGTGGAGAAAACATTAAAGCGAAGGTGAAGGGGAAAGTAGTTTTTGTGACTCCTGACTTGATTGCAAACTATTTGGGTTGCCCTCGACCCACTCCTTAGCAGATTAAATATTCAAGGGAGGGTTATACATCACCTAAAGAAGTGGAGTTAGCATGGTTGGTCTGTAAAGATGTGGCAATGTATAGATCGAAAGGATTCTTTACTCAGGGCATGTTAAATAACCGTTATGCGTTGTTGAACAAAATCATTCATTATAATTTATTTCTGAAGGGAGCCCAGAATACACTGAGAGAGGATGTGGTTCAGTTGACTTATGAGTTGTGTCGAGGAGCCTACATTGATGTAGCATTGCTCATTTGGCAATGCATTGCTAATTTCTAGACCTTGAGTGGTAGCACTGCCAGCCTACCATTTGCCTGTATGATTTTTACTATTTGTGTGGAGGCTGGAGTCAAGCCTTCACAAAGAGATGTTTGGACACCTCCGCCTCTTGGTCCTATTAACTATGTTACTCTTAAGAGGAGCGAGGCACAACATGCTATTAGAGTGAGACAGATCCTTGTCCTAGTGAGACCTACAATTGATATTCCTACCACCTCAAGTATACCTCCACAGATACCTCAGAATTCCTCTACCACAGATGGTAATTTTATTGAGATGCTAGCACGGATATAGAGGAGTCTTGTTAAGAATCGTGCCTATAGAGAGGAGGATAGAGCCAGGAGAGCAGTTTGGAGGCAGATCTGATTACATGACTTGATACTGAGGTGATCAGGAGGGTGGCCCGGGAGAGATGTATTCAAAATATTGTATAGAGGATGAAGGATGATGATTGTGATGAGCCACCTGCATGAGAGGCATCTGAGAGTGAGTATGCATCTTATGATGACCCTGAGGATGATTGAGCACTTCATATGGATTTTATTGGGTTTGTAGTGTTGTTTTGTCATTTTCTGTTTTGAGAGAGATATGAATGGCAATCGGGTAGTTGCACCTAGCCTTACATATTAGTCGACATTCATTGTTTTGATATGTACTATCCTGCCCATTTGACATTATAAGCTTTTAAGACCTATTTTGATTCTGATAAATTCCATATGATTGAGTATATGATGATCGATGTTGTCATGAATTATGTATTCACTATTTTTGTTGTTTAGCGGTATGATATTGTTAGTTCTTACCTATTGTTAATTGCCGCAAGAGATCTCCTTTTGGCATTCCGAGGATGGTTCCTAAACTTCTACCATAAAAGTCACTTGAGTGAAGTTTTCTTAAGAGATCAACCGAGAGGTTTGGAATCAAAGCTCATATTGAATTGGCATAAACACTAAATTGCCTAGGGAGATGAAAATGAATGAAATTTCACGATAAATTAAACTTGTTTTGAAGCACTTTACTAATTTACTTAATAATAATTAGGACATATTTTCTTCTTGTTTGAATAAAGTGTTTTGTGGGTTAGCACCGTTAAAAACCCTCACGAGACCTTACTTGTCCTACCAGAGCTGCCTGGGGGTTTAAAAGAACTATTCCTTTCATTTTTCATTTTTCCATTTTTCATTGTTTAGAGTTTCGAATAAGGATTTGCTAGGGACTAGCAAAGTCCAAGTTGGGGTGTGTGATTGGTACTTAATTGTACCAATTATAACCTTCTTTTCTATAGATTTTAGATCAATTTCATGTTAGTTTTCATATCATTTTGCATAAATTCACATTTAGTTATTAATTGAGTCATTGCAAAATAAATATGTGGATTTATGTGTTTTTGTTAGTTTTTACGTTTAGAGATCTTTTGTAGGACAATAAAAGATTGCCCATTCAAGTAAAGCAAGGAAGCAAGAAGAAATGAAGTTGATTAAAAGTTTCTAGCAGCCACCAACGCGACCGGTAGCCAACATTAGCGCAATCGGTTCCCCTCTTTGGAAGTTTTACAATGGGTATTTCAGAGTTCAGCCCGACCGGTTCCTATCAAGACCGCACCTAGTTGCACATGCAACCGGTATCCCATCACCAGCTGTCGCGCCCCGAAAATTTTCCGGTCTTCCCCGACCTTCTTCCTACGACGACGGTCGCGAGGGAGGTTGCGTGCAAGGCGGAATTCCGTACTTTATTTTCTTTCGTTGGCTTGAATGCGACGGGTTTATGTTGTAAACAGGACAGCTAGATTGTTTAACTTTAAAATGTCAAATTAATAACAAATTGTAATTGCCGAAACAATATACATTTTATCATTAATCTGTTTTTCGGAGTCGCCACCTGGCATAGAGTTATGGTGTGCCAAGTCACCGGTTTTTGAAAAGGTTTAGTCTGCGAAATTCCAGAGTTTGAGGTTCGGGGATTTACTGTTACGAGTAGGGAAGGTGTTAGGCACCTTACATCGCCCTTTCGGTACTTTATTTTTCAAATCAACCTTTATTAACCTAATTCTAAAACATTTTCTCGGCCAAGAGAATAGAATATTTCCAAGAGGTGAGTTTATTTGTTTTTGTGATTTTCTATGGATGGACAGAATTTC